>VUQS01069355.1:0-11009 GCA_015108495.1 Heterochromis multidens
ACTGATAACAAACATGCAATATCACTGTACAAGCCAACACCACAGATAAGTGTTTACTCATTCAAATCTTGACACACTGTCAAGGCTTAGCCAGCAGCGCACGCACAAATACACACACACATACACGCGCACACTTTCAGATGCTGTAGAGAGATAAACACGCTCCACCTCTTTTGCTCTTTGACATACACAGACGCACACGCTCACGTACGCACAGTCATATTTACATATCACAGTGAATGATGGGTAAAAACAGGGAGGAGGATAACACTGTTCTCCTGGTCCAAACTAGAGATGAGAATGGCAGCAAAGCTCCAGTGATAGCGAGTGTGTGTCTGACTAAGGTGGGATAAGGAGTGAGATGATGACAGTGAGGATGTGAGCAGAAAACTTTTTATCAGCATCCTAAACTCAGTACGGTAGGGAGACGTCTTGGACAGGTGCCTCTTTAGCATCAAGAGAAACACAGTGAGACTGCTAATATAAAAGAAAACAGGTCTGCGTGGAGTAAGTTTTTTTTTCTTTCTCAAATCCACTCAATCTGTGCTACATTTAAATGCATGATGTTGTTACAGTATCATAAATACAGGGCGTCATGGATTCATAAATACAGCAGGTTTGGGGTATTGCTTGGATGATAAACCGACTGTCTGCCAATGCGCTCATAGAAATCGAAATCAAAACCCAACAAAAAACAAAACAAAAACAAAAAAAAAAAGGCCACACTACCAAAAAAATATACCTTCAATTCCAATAAATAAATAAATACTTTAAAACGTCATACAAAATTCTGACATTACCCTTTTTTCCCAACATTTAATGGAAGTTCTGTCTACAAATGTAAGATAATAAATATATTTAGCTTTTTTTTTTTTTTTTAGTAACAGGTTTTAGGTGGGTTTATTTGGGATATCTCTTATATCTTTAAGCAAAAACTGGATTATAAACAGTAGGAAAGATCTCTGCAGAAACTCTATTTAATACTGCTCATATCACAATGGTTACGACACGATAAAATACTGCAAGTTATCAAAACTGTACAGAAAAACTTACAGGTTTCTCTAAAATACATTTTCACTGTTAGTGTGTGAGAAGAGATACAAGAGAGCTCGTCTCGGAGCAGCTGAGCAGCAGCCTGCGCTTCTTATGATGGACCGATGACGCGGTAACAGTCATAACCAGTCAAAAACCTCTCTCTCTTCACACTGATTGTTCTGCCCTCTGCTGCTCGGGTCTGGAGCAGTGCGCTGGTTGCTCTGGTCCTTCCATGTTGCCACACCCCCCCGAAGCTCTTGATGGCTACTACAAGTCTACATGGAGCTGAAGACTTACAGTCAAGGAAGAAAGAAGACTGCAGCAGGGCGAGGCAGTCCGCGTATTTTACTGGACGTCTAGAGAGTTCCTCTGGCACTTTACGCTCTTCTACTCCAGTTCATGGTTTCAGTTTTCATGTGTTTTTTTTTTTTTTATTAATGTATGTCTTAGATATTCCTCTAGCTAATCTACTTCACGGTTACAGGTGTGAAAGTTGGTGGCACGCCACCAAGCAGTGGGGTGTTTTGGCTGGGTGAGGGCAGTGCCACCTTGGTAGTGTGTTTATGTGAATGTTTTTAGTGGAGAAGAGGGCTGGGGTTTGAGCCAGCAGGTCAGCGATGGCGGTAGTGTCTCATGAGGGGAACAATACAGGAAGGGGGTCCCGAGAGCTTTAGGAAGGGGTGCTGGAGGAGTTCCTGCGCTGTGGCTCTCTGGGACGGCTCCCTTACCAGCATCAGGTCCAGGAAGGAGCGCAGCACAGATGACACCTAGAGATGTAAAGAAATGATTGAATATAACAGTGCAGAAGTAAAATTACTACTCACACATTTTTAGTGACAAAACCGATGTTCATCTCTTCATCAGCTTTAGTAACATTTAGGCCTCAGTCACACAGGCCTAGAGACCAGTTAGCTACCTCCGGCAACCTCCGGTGGCTAGAGAGAAATGTGTATTCCCTGATCGGTTGGCGAGCTTTTGCTGGAAGTTGCTGTCTGTCACAAAGAGGGTGCTGCATCAAAAAACAACCTTGCTTTGGTCTCTAGCGCATTCCCATGGTCACCTATTTATTTCATGTTCATGGGCACGAATTGCTACTTTTTTTTGTGTCAGTGAACATGAATTTGTAAGTAATTCATTCAATAGAAAATATATTTTGTGTCAGAAGCATGTATTTTTTGTAGACAAAGCAGGGAGGGGTCACCATGGAAACAAAGTTTTAAAAAGCAATTTGTTGTATTTTAACCCAAACCATGACATTTTTTTAAGCCTAACCAAGTAGTTTTTAATGCCCAAACCTAACCAGTCAAGATATTTTTAAATAATAATGTATTTTAAAATTATACAAATGATGTGTGAAAAGCTGTGACGTGTATGACTCAAACTTGGGTCTCTGGCGTGAAAGTCAAGACAACTTACTTGTCCACCACCCCTCCAAATGCAGACTATTTTGCCTTTTAATCGGTACACATGAGAGTGGACTGATGAAAAAGTGTGTTTATGGACATTCTTTAACACACAAAAAAGAAAATGCACACACACACAAAAAAAAACCCGCCCCAGAAAATTTGTGTTCAGCAACACGAGTCAACAGATTAAAGGTTGTGATTATATCACAAACTGCAATGAGAACAGGTTCTACCGCTGCAATCAACACATTTCAAAAGGTGAAACTTACTTTGAAAGTGAACTTTCTCCATTTCCAGTTTCCATTGCACTTTTCACAGTTTCACTACCACTTGGTGAGGAGCTTGTGAGTATTTGCAGACAAGTCTCCATTTGCTATGCAAACTAGTGGCGACCACAGCAACCTGCTAGCGACCAAAGAAATTGCAAGGAGGTTTTCAGAACAGTACCCTATACCTCTTTGTGGTCCATTTCATGCTAGCAACAGCCAGCCTCCAGCAACCGCTCGCCAATCAGTCGAGGAATACACACGAGGTCACTGATTGGTCTCTAGGCCTGTGTGAATGGGACTTTAGCAATCGATTCAATCGCAGAATACACATTTTTCCCCAATCTAAGGCTTGAGACATTTAGAATTTTAATGAAATGTGTTAATATCTATTTGATGAATTGCAAAGAAATTCTGACCCTGTGAGGATGAACTGTCATAGCTTTGGTGATCACTTTACTTTGAAACTAGCACTACAACTAACCCAAAATCTTAACTGTTCAGTACTTTGGTTTATGACTAAAACTAATAAGATTCCCATTTCCTCAGCTTTGTTGAGCTAGCTGAACTAAGACAGTGAAGTCAAGTGTCATATTTCTGGTGAATCCATTATTACAAAATCATATATATACACAGTATTTATTGTGAGTAGTGAAGCTCACAATAAATGTAATCCGGGTTAAAAAAAAAAAAACATTAACATGAACTGGAATTTGGTTTGTTGCTTACAGCTGTTTGTAGAAGTCTTTCCTCTGAGTTTATTTAATACCTGCCGCTTCATATGGATACTTACAGGATCCATGTGTCTCAAAAATAGAAGAGTTGTAATACCTTTGTCAGTTATAACTTTCATAAAGTTCATAAATATTAATTATTACCAACACAAAGACAGGATTATCACAACTTTTACTTTTCTGCACCTCAGGTGTGACAGGTGAGCTGTCACACAGTCACGGTTTTACAGCTCAACAGTTTGTTACGTTGACGATGATCCTCAGATCATCCTGAACTCCATGACGGCTCTAAGAACATTTTCTTCTACTGTTAGCAAAAGTCTGATCCAGTTACTTATGTCAAAAATAATTTTCTTATAAAGTTTATTATTTTTCCAGATGAAGATTTTTATTGATTGATCATTATAAATTTGTGCATCTTTGGATTCAGAATTTCTTTCCATGCTTACTTATAGAGAACTTGCCTTCAAGTCTTTCTTACCTTATGGGACTCCTTTAGCCGTGGGGGCAGGTTGTCTCGTATCCTTCTCATGGCCTGCAGAGGGGGCTCATTGAAGTAAGGGGGCTCTCCGTCCACCATCTCGATCACCATAATGCCTAAAGACCAGATGTCCACCTGGTCCAACACACACAAAAACATTCAGTCTGCTGGTAGCCAGGACGGTAACCATACAGTACATGCATACCATACACAATGAAATTCTCCTGTGCTCCATAGTAAAACACTGTTAATTTGTGTGCATGTATCCTCACCTCAGTCCCATAAGGTAATCTTGAGATGACCTCTGGTGCCATCCAGTAGGGCGTGCCCACGAGGGACTTCCTCTTGGGTACCTCTTTGGAAACTTGGGCACAAAAGCCAAAGTCTGATAGCTTGATCTGCAAACACAGACATACAGTACATCCAGGTGCCAGTCTCTATTATGCAGGTGAGTGGGCATACAGAATAGAATATATTAGTTCAGAAGTGCACTGACCTCTTGTGATCAAGAGCTTTCACAGAAGACACTAATCTCATATATTAGCAGTTAATTAAGCTTCAATTAATCATGTCTTATCAACTCGTTAGGAGGCATTAGGCAGGATTTAATTACTAGGGCACAAGTGGTAATTGATGATGATGAGTTTCTGGCACTGGCTGTTGACAAGCGGCAGGACAGGTACCCATGGAGGTCAGTGAGTGTTGAATGAGAATGTGTGTGTGTAAGGACCAGTGAAAAAGAGCAGCAACTTTGGTTATTATTACCTGGGGTATAGTGAATTTACTGTTTAAGCAGTGACTAGTTTGATAATATCCCAAGAGGAGCGTGAATATGCATGTGCACTTACTCTGCCATCGCTGGTCAGGAGAATAGAGTCGCTCTTAATGTCGCGGTGGATGACGCCCTGTGTGTGCAGGTAGGACAGAGCCTTCAACACCGACAGACACACTGTAGCAATCTGCTCCTCATTCATCCTGTAAGGAGACACAATCACATGCGAGTTGTCAAAAAATATCTCAATTTAATCATTACAACTTAATATTATCAAATTAGATTTATTTTCATAGCTAAATACTTATTTCCACAATTTGTGGTTTATCTTTTGAATAATTGTGCTTTTTGTTTTTATCCATTAAACAGATTTTTTGTCTGTACTTTCTCCATGTGTTGTGCACTGTAAGAAAACATTAATAAAACAAATTAATAAAACTAACTAATAAAAATAATTGACCAAAGGCAAAAGACGCCACATTTAACACATATTTTTGTTGTTAAATAAAAATGACTTTTGCTCTTTGAGCTACAGAACTGACTGGCTTTAGACTTCGGTGTCATCCTGAAGAGGTAACGGTCCAACACAACGGATATGGAGTAGAAATCCAGTTTGAAAATATCCTCCTGTGGCCTGCAGCGTTTCTAGCTAAGAGCAGGCAGGAGGGTCCCATATGGAGAGAGGGGGCGATGCTGTGCGTCTGACTGAGCTCACATAGAAACTCGCAGCTCCACTGAACATTAACGTCTCTAGACCCAGCTGGCCGGGCCGTGTTGTGCGTTTATGAGTGTGCACTCTAATCTGAAATCGTACAGTACATGTGCAGAAAGAGACACACTCATTTTAAACCCCAGACTAAGGATATATATAATATAGCACATATACATACTGAAATGCATATACACAGTATATGCATTTCAGTATGATCTTAAATGCTTGCAACCCTTCTGCACACTTCATACAGTCTAAAACATCCCAGTGTTGGAGCACTCACTTGCAAACTTGCATTATGAGAAACAACCCCTAGGCTACACATACACTCATACTATTAAGCATATATAATCACACACTGCAGATTGCAGCAGATTTTATTGTCACACATGTATGCTTTTACAATCACAAGAGATAAATGAGCTTTCTGCTATTGGAAAAACAACTGGCTAACTCAGAGTGAATGGGATGGAGACGTATACGCAAAAATGAATCACCTCTTACTGGCCCACCCCCCCACAAAAACTACAACACCCTCCCCACCACCACCACCCCCCCAATCCCACACTCCCATACACTGTGTATGGGAGCACAAATGAGCACGCACACACACGGACGCAGGATCACTGAAAGAGAAAATTGTTTCACAAAGTGAAAAACAACTTTAATGAGCCTGTAAAGGTTGTCAAAGGGAGGAGAATTACACATGCACCTACACACAGACAAAGGTGCACACACAAACACTGAGGTATTTATACACACACACACACACACACACACACACACACACACACACACACACAGCTGCATACTCAAACACATATGCTTTTGCATTTACACTGGATAAAGTCCCTGCGAAGTGCAGATCATTACCCAACTTTAAAAGTATAATTGAAATCTGAACGTGACTGAAATAGTTCTGCAGACCCCCCATTCTCCCACTGCTGACTTGTCTGTGTGAGTTAGAACTGAGTGCGTGTGTGTCCATAAATCTCAGAGTGTGTGTGTGTATGTGTGTTTGCTGCCAGCAAGCTGATGAGGCTTGCACAACGCGAGGCAGGCAGCAGTTATTTCCACAACAAAAAGCTTAACAGAAATAGCAGCAGGCTTTCACCTGGACAAATATGGCAGAAATTACTGATGATGAAAATATACAGCTTTTTCTACAGTTTTTCTCACTGATTTTATAACGCCTGCATAATAATCAAGCAAAATTTTATAGGTTTATAAGTTACATTCCAAACTTTTTCTTTTACAATATTAATATTGAGAAAAAAAAAAAAAGGTCCAGACAAACACTTTTACTTAAAATTTTAAAAACTGATACGGGGGTGACTGTATGTGAGATGATATCAAAAAGAGAAAAGTGTCAAAATCCTGTTTAATGAGCTTTCTATTAGTACTTTTAAAAGCACTCATAGTGAAACTTTCGCTCATACACGTACCGAACACACAAACAGGCAAACATCTGTGTGGGAGACTGTTCAAAATACTTCACAGCAGCAGCAGTGCTCAGCCGCGCCAAAGCATGTTATTAGCATCCGACACCGCACAGCGCTAATGCTGACACTCCGCGCAAATGACTGTAATTAAACACCAAGCACAAAGTAAGCTTAAAACAATGAGGCAGCAGCTTAGAAACGCAACTCAACAACACAGAAACAATTTGGAAAAGTTGGAGAATGATAATCCTGAAACTATCAAAGCATCATATGATTTCAGCTTCTTTCTGCTTACCTTGCAAAATTATTCACCTGTGTGTGTGTGTGTGTGTGTGTGTGTGTCTGATGCATACAACAAACACAATAAAAAGATGGAATTTTAACTGCACACCATTGCTTGCTAGTTACCATTAAAATCTACTTGATGTCAGCAACATTACCTGAACATCACTTCCTTTAAAAGGTGACATAAATCTTTTTTTCCCCAGCCACAACTAACACAAATGACACACACAAAGCTGTGGCCTGATTTCTGGGACTTTTATATAAAAATATTATATAATGTTTTTGAAAATTTGATATTTTATTAACCCTTTCAGTCAGTCTAAAAACAGCCGTTGAACTTTAAAAAAGGAGTAGTTTTACATTTTTTAAATATCATTAGTTTTCTTGGATGAGAGGATTGGCATCAATGTCTTGTCTGTTTGGTAAATACATGACTATGGCCATGCAAAAACAGGAAGTCGGGGGAAATGGTACACCTGGCTCTGTCAGAAGGGAGTAAAATCTACCTTTAAAGCCTACCAGCTCCTTTAAAGCTTGGGTAGTTACACGTAATAAAGAATGGAGCCTGATTGTCACTGCAGTGTTTTTTTTTAATGTACCCTGGATTTTTACACATCTGCAGAACTACATTTTCTTACTATGCGACATGGACGTGGAATAATTTCTGTAAAGTCACAAAGATTTTGGTCCATTTCGACATGATAGCATCACAAAGTTGCTGCAGATCTGGCAGCTGCACATCCATGATGCAATTCTCCGGTTCCATCACATCACAAAGGTGCTCTGTTGGATTGAGATCTGGTGACTGTGGAGGCCATTTGAGTACAGAGAACTCATTGTCATGTTCAAGAAACCAGTTTGAGATGATTTGAGCTTTCTGACATGGCACGTTCCCTGCTGGAAGTAGGACCTCTGGTAAGGGACTCAATGGATATTTTTATCTTTTTCAGCCATTCTCTGTGAACTCTAGAGATGGCTGTGTGGGAAAATCCCAGTAGATCAGCAGTTTCTGATGCTCAGTTTGAACTTCAGCGGGTCATCTTGACCATGTCTACATCCCTAAATGCATTGAGTTGCTGTCATGTGATTGGCTGATTAAATATTTGCGTTAATGATCAGCTGACCGTTATATAACTCACAAAGTGGCAAAGTAACTCACAAAAATGGTAAATGGACTGGCTCTTATAGCGCTTTTCTACTCTACTTGAGCACTCGAAGCACTTTATACAACATGTCTCATTCACACATTCACATACATATTCATATAAGCAATGTCTAAGTGCTTTCTATCTAACATTCACACACGTTCACACTCTGATGAACGCATCGGAAGCAACTTGGGGTTCAGTATGTTGCTCAAAGATTCTTTGGCATGCAGACTAGAGGGATCGAACCACCAACCTTCCAATTAGTAGTGCTCTAGTAGTAGATTCAAAAGCATGTGTTTTTACATAATGACTGACCGATGACTGGGCAATAACTTTAAACAAGATGCAACCGGTTAATTTTTACCTGGTTCTCGTAATGCTGAGTCAGTGATTCATTTTAGAAAGTATCTTACTAATCCCTTAAAAGATCCCAAGATCCTACTTCCTCCAAGCTCCATATTACACAGTTTCATGGCTTACCTCAGCATTTGTATATTGAGTGGTTACCTGGTGTGAGTCACAATGTCAGTGAGTGCCCCACCCTCCAGGAACTCCATGACGACCCAAAGCTCATCTCCCACCAGGTAACTATTGTACATGTCCACAACGTTTTCATGATGGTAGTCCCTCATGATTACCACCTAAAACAGAGAAAGAGAGAGAGAGAGAGAGAGAGAGAAAAGTGGAAATATCATATATGTATATTGCTACTAATGACAGTATGTGCTCTTAGTTGAGTGGCAGGCAATACAGAGAAAAACTTGTGATATAGACTATATAAAGAAATTGTGTAGTATACTGTTAGCATGTTACTATGAAATAAAAATCATGCTTTGAGCCTCAAAAGGGAGTCTCGCTCTTAAAATGGTTATGAAGCACTGATAAGAAACAACACAATTATTATTATAAATTCCTAAATGCAATATCATATTTAAGAATATAATATTAAACATGTTACAAAAATTTCAGTGATTTATTGAATCTATTCATGTAATTTCATTTTTTATTAATTCAACTTCCCTTTGTCTAATGTGAACATGTTCTGGGGGCTTAACCATAAAAGGATTACATTCAAATTAATAGGATTACACGAAACAAATTACTTTCCTACTGAACACCCGCTGCTTCACATCTCACACACGTGCTTAAATACATGCAATCTCTCTCCCACTCACACACACTAAACATTTACACAGAGAGACCAAAATACAATAGAATCAGTGCAAAAATGTAATCCAAGCATCACTCAGTTCACACTTAAAAAAGCAGTTTGTCTGCAAACATGTTTTTTTTTTCTTGCACGAGTGCAAATGAAATGCAGCTCATTTTTTAGTTGTTAGGACATCATGAATATAAGCAGTCACGAATGCATTTCTTGCCTGAGGTTTTCAGTGTAAACACGTCTTCAATTTAGTAAATAAATGTAATTGCAGATGCAAAAAATGTGTTAGTGGTTTAATTGCCATGGATATATGTCAGGGAAATATGGGCAAACTGAACTCTTGCTGTTTGTCTCATTATTTAGCATAAATAGCATAAAGTGGCATTTTTATTATTCTAATTAAACTGTTTCATGACCGCCGCTTGTTTGAGCCATCAATAATCTGTGACAAATGTTAGTTCTGTGGTCATTATGGTCCTAAACTAAAACCACCTTATTAACTCACTCAAACATACAAAATCAAAGCTACTTGGATTATAGTATAAGCTAAGAACAGCAGTCTAACGTAGTGCTTTGGATTTGACAGTTCCTAAGGTAAGTGTTCTTTCATACCTCGTTAAATAGCAGCTCTCTTCTCTGCTGTTTTCTGAGGTCCATCTTCTTCACTGCGACCTGCTTACCACTGTGCTTCTCTGTTGCGATGCAAACAATACCTGTGGAGCCCTCGCCGATCTTGATAAAGCTGTCCAGGTATTCCCGAGGGTCACCTGAAGGTAAACACAAACATTGTGCCTCATTTTAATGCAAGAGCAGACACAAAAAATATAAATGAAAAAACAATCTATAGGTCACAACTCTAAAGCATATCTCTGCTTTATCCATGTCCTTACAGACTCAAAATACATATATTAAACTCTGTGCTCACACTCCTTCCTGAATGTAATGGCAGTTGTGTATCTGAGCGAATGTCCCTGAGCTTTGGCATTGAATAATGTCAGGAAAACAGTTTTTGCAGAACACTGTAACATTACAGGTTTAAAACATCTGGTGTCATGATTCAGGTAAGTATGAAATATTTCTGGAGAACCACAGATGCTTTCTATTTAAAGATGCTGCATCATTTCCCTCAACCACAGAGAATGGCAAATTTTCCAGTTCAATAAAGTCAATTCAATTCAATTCCATTTTATTTATATAGCGCCAAATCACAACAGTAACCTCAATTCGCTTTATATTGTAAGGTAAAGACCCTACAATAATACAGAGAAAACCCCAACAATCAGACGACCCCCTATGTGCAAGCACTTGGCAACAGTGGGAAGGAAAAACTCCCTTTTAACAGGAAGAAACCTCAGGCTTTAACAGGCTCAGGGAGGGGCAGCCATCTGCTGTGACTGGTTGGGGGTGAGGGGAGGGAGACAGGACAAAAGACACATTGTGGAAGAGAGCCAGAGATTAATAATAACTCATGATTAAATGCAGAGTGGTGTATAAACACATAGAGTGAAAAGAGGTGAGAGAAGGAGAAACGCTCAGTGCATCATGGGAAGCCCCCAGCAGCCTAAG
>VUQS01069355.1:15372-25728 GCA_015108495.1 Heterochromis multidens
CGTTTGTTCTTGTCAGTGGAGTTTCTGTGCAGAGGAATCTCTTGGGTGTCTCTCCCGCTGCTCCACTGGAGCACGACACAGGCTGCACAAGAGCCAGCATACTTACAGTGCAGCTGTTACCCAATACAATACACAATCTACCGAGTCAGATTTCTGGGTAATTTTACCAGCAATCAGATAGGTCCCTTTATATTTACTGTGCATTTTTTCTTACTATTCAAACTTGAGGTGCTACTGTAAAAAAAAAAAAAAAAATCTGCCTTTTTGTTTTGTGTGTGAGACATTTTCATAGATATCAGAACCTGTAATATAGTTGCATAAAGAAGTGTTTCCATGTAAGACAAATTGTAGATATACTGTATGTGTTATATCAAAGTCCATCTATAAGCAAGTCTCACCATTTGGCAGCCATATTGAAGCACCTCCAGGCACTTATCTAAACTTACTTTCATTTCATAAAAAAGGGACATAAAAACTGCATGAATAGAGTCACCACCCAAATCCAATTGATGACTGGAAAAATTTACGGACTTTGCCACCCCTATCTTCCCCCCTGGAAGTTAAACCTCTACCAACTTCTACTGCAGAATTCCCTCAGATTTGATTCAGGATTCTTTGAAGTCCATGTCTCTCTTTTATAATGTCTCTGTTAACTTCTATGTAGATGATTACACATCTGTGGAAGTGTACAAAAAACAGTTACAGTGACCTCTGCCTCCCTAGCATCCTCACCTGTCTCACCAGCCCTCTGCATGTCTTCCTTCATTACATCCATGAATCTTCTCCTTTAACCTTCTCTTTTCTGCCTGCCTGGCAGGTCCATATTCAACACCCTTTGTCAAATAATATCCACTATCCCTCCTCTGTGAATGTCTAAACCATCTCAGCCTTGCCTCTCTGACTTTGGCTCCAAACCACTCAACCTCAGCTTTCCCTCTGGTGTACTCATTTCTAAGCCCTAAAGCTTTGCTATTAGGTATTTAATTTTCATTGAGCAATAATGAATCTGTGTTCGTCTTGATCCAAGTTATGCATAATTGCAGCTGTAATACTCTTGTCTTTATTATATTTGCAATCACAGTATATTTTTATAATTTTGTGGCAATCCTATTTCTGTTAAAATGGTATATTTAGCTGTGATTGCAGTTTGTGTGGTGTAAAATGCAGATGCAAGGCTTCTGCATAAATCTGAACAGCACTTACTCCTATTTATTAATTCATTTATTTTGTAATTATTATTGCCAGTTATAACTTGATTATATAATATACACTTTATTCCTACCTCTAACTTCTTACTTTGTGTAAGTCAGAGCTTTCTGGTCAGTGGTCAGTCTGAGCATTAATTGATTTGTGTGCAGAGACAGTGGCCACTGCAGAGGTGTAATTCTTTATGTGGCATCACCTTCTCCCTTCAGGGAAGAGTAGATTAAAAGCTGACACCATCTATCTGGCAGGAAGAGCAGAAAAAAACTAATGGTCAAGGATCAGAGAGAACTGGAAACAGTGAGAAAAACAATGAGAGGAAGAGGAAAATGGGAAAGAGACTGTAGGTGGTTGGGAGGTTAAAGTATGTGTCACATGAGTGTATATCTGTGTAATTTTCTCTGAAATGTTTGTACAGACTTGTTGGGTGTGTGGTGTGTTAAAACATGCTTCCGGGACAACCACTGTCATTTGATAGCTTCTGCAATAAATTCTGTCAAAAAGAATTTCACAAATGAATGTGTCTTTGTTGTTACTAGAATGCATAGTTTTTGCATTTTGTTTTAGTTACCTTGGTTAAAGTCTGTGAGTTGACGAGACTCTCCGAAAGGCGCGGGTAGGTGTAGGAGCTGTATGGATGGGCCTGTGGAGGGTTCTTGAAAGTCCCACTGGCAGCATAGGGGACATTTGGCTCCTGCAGCCCAGAGCCTGACCGAGATCGCTGTCTGATAGCAGGCGTGGGGCTGGTCTGGGTCACATAGGAACTCTTGGGTCGCTTCTCATATTCGTCCCTCATGCCGCCGTAACTCCACTCACTGTCGGGGTAGTTAATCTGCTCGCTGTGTAGTGATGCACGAGACGGCGTGCCAACTGATGTGTCCCGGTAGTCCTGGCTGGATGAGCCCCCCACTGATGCCCGGTAGTAGCCACTGGAACCCACTCCGCTACCCACCGTAGAGGCCACCTCATCTGCTGACCGCCCTTTGCTCTCCAGATAGGTGTGGTAGTCAGGGGGAAGCTTGCCATAGTCTGATTTCTGAGGCATGGCATCAGGGTAAAAGGGGCTGCGTATGGGGTGTGAGTGGCCATTCTGCTTAGTAAATCGATAGTGCCTGCCAACTGCCCAATCGCCATCTATGGAGAAGCTTGGCTTGCCAGGATCCAGAGAAAAGTCCCTGCTGGAGGTGTCCAGGTCACATGAGTAGCGGGAGTAGTAGTGGTTGAATCCATTCTCCTCTGGAGCAGTGGCATGACCACTGCCCAAGGGTTTGGAGATGCCTCCAGCTTGATGGGGGCCTGGCGGGCTCTCTTTGCGCAGGGAGTTGGAACGTGTTACCGAAATGTTGTCAAACTCCTCCAGCAGACCATTAATGGATGCGTCTTTGGGTGGCCGGTTCCCTCGAACAATGGTCTACAAACAAAACAAACACATTAACACTTAGCATAGAAGAGACTCGTGTGTATCTGAGATTTTGATGGATAACCCTGATACCTTGGGTTGCAGTACATTCAATTTCAGATTTATCATTCCTGTCTGAAAACTGAATGAGATGAATTGAAATTCCTGCATCATCAACTTCAGTTAGCTTAAAACATTTTCAGGCAAGAATTTCAATTCATGTGTATCAGGGCTTTGTAACAAGTATGAAATGAATCATCACTTGCGATCTATGAATGTCGGTATTTGTATTTTAAAGAACAGCAGGCATTGATCTACACAACCATTAGTTGTTGTGAGCTGGGATTCAGCTAAAAATGCATGAAGATAAATGGCGGGATACCTCAGATGGTAAAAGGAAACCAGTGGTGGATCGAGGGAGCTAATTCCTGCCCCATTTCCCTCGCAACACATCAGCTTCAATTTCAGTGGGATGATCAGGATACATTAATAGTCGTGAAGTTTGGTTTAGCGCGCGTGAGGCCCATGAGCACACCAACACACGATTACACACACAAACCAAAAAGAGCAAGGAAGACTGGGGAAAGAGGGAGAGAATGAACACACAGGCTCGCATCTGCTTCAAAGCAGAAGCAGCTTAAACATCAGGGGGGCTGCTTATCCCCTCCTACCTTGTGTTAAACCCTTTACAAGGCTGTGTCGTGAGTCATGGGGAACACGTGCTACAGTGGGACTACAATCTGTGAGCGTGCATGGTGCGTGTGCATGTTTGTACAGTGTGGCTCAAAACCTCCCAGTCGTGAGAGTGATGGGAAAAGCTAGACACATCTTTTATCTACCAGTCTCTCTACCACTGGAAAATTACAGCAAATAGAGCAATAGAACAAAGGAAACATGATGTATGAGTAGTGCTGAGAGGAGGCTGAGCTGCAGAGATGATTTGAATATCAAAACTCTTACATAATTAATTTTGGAGCTATTTGTGATGATCAAACAAATCTACTGTGTTTCCTGGTATCACGGCCTCCATCCCGTAAAACTCTAGTCTTTCAGCTGTTTAGCAAGTCGTAAGTAATAAAGGGACAAATGTTTGATTCCCACTGGGGCAGTAGCTTATTATAATGGTGTTCGATACACAACAATAACGTCAACAAACAAGCAAATATTTCACATATTTTACTGTGAAAACTTAGATACCAAGATTTGCTGTAAAATGTAATTTGTCCCCAATAAAGCTACTGTTAAAGTACAGTCACAGTCCTTACATTTTCACTACAAGATTCAATAGCTTTATAAGGCATTCAGGAGCCTGAGACGCAGCAGAGCGGACAGCTTGATCACACACACAACACACTTCCACAACAGCGTCTTTCCTGTCACAGTTAGACTGACGGCAAAAACAAAATGAGGAATAACTAAAATACACAAAACTCTACCTCATCTAGAAGTCTAATATATATTTCAATAACCTGTGCGATATTTTCATACTATAGTCATTTAAGTGCAATACAGGAATTACTGCTCCTTATACTCGAAATAATATTGTCTTTACCTTAGTGCACACTTTGTTTTATATTTGTACACCTTTGCTTTTTTCTTTTTTTTTTGGTGGTCTTGTGTAGCCACGTGACTTTGGATTTGACTCTAAGCTCTGCACAAGATTTCCTATCTACCCAGATGGCAAATAAAGATCTGTTCTTTTCTTATCTAAGATTTATTTTGGGGTAATTCAGTAGGTATAACTGTAATGCAAAACATCCATACATTCACCCAACTCAGGGTCGTGGTTCAGCTGGAGCCTATCGCAGCTATCATTGGGGGAGGTGACAAGGTGGGTTACACCCTGGACAGGTCGCCAATCTATCGCAGCGCTAACACGACCATTCACACTAACATTCACACCTACGGACAATTTAGAATCACCAGTTAACCTAACAGGCGTGCCTTTGGACTGTGGGAGGAAGCCGGAAAGAACCCACGCAAGCACAGGGAGAACATACAAACTCCACACAGGAAGGCTAATGTAAAACATGTGAAAACCTTACAACAAACCAATTAAACGGTAAAATATCGTAACACTGAGAAAACTAGGAAACAAGGTTATTATATTTAACTAAAACTAAACTGAAAACTCAAACTTGATGTGAAAAAACATTTTAATTAACTAAAATAAAAATAAAAACTAAACTGAAACTCTGGAAACTAACTGAAATAAAATGAAATAAAAAAAAACTAATTATAATACAAAACTATAATAACTCTGCTATGAAAACTAGTTATTAACCAGTTAAAGCTTATCTCTATCAAAGTGATTATCACCATTTAAGCACAAAAACACCGAAAAAAAGCCCATATTAAATATTAACCACTTTTAAATGACAGACATATAACTAAAGATTAGAGATTACCTAAATATAAACGGAAAAATAATATCACGATTTGTGTACCGACATCACTTTGGTGTATAGTTATTAGCCTTTTCCCCCCATCTGCGGATGTCTGTTGAGCTCTACTCTTAGACGCAACAGTGTCACACCATCATCGTTCTTAGACCCTTTGTCAGTGCTCACGCCCTGCTGTCTGTCACGTAACTGTCATACTTGTCTCTGCTGTGATTCTTCCATGTCACATGTGCTGAGGCAGAGTCTCAGAAAACCTGGGATAATCACCAACTGTCAGCAACATTGCACTGGCGCAGGGATCTAGACATCTTTGCTTAGCTACCTGCAAACTGTCACTGCAAACACACTCGCCTCCTCTCATCCCATTCATCTGTGAAACTCTGAAGCAGAAAGGCAACTACAGTTAATATCACCTCTCCTTAATGCTTTTCAGACATTTTTTTATACTGATGATTTTAACCAGAGCTGCAAGTAGGAAAAGGCATTAAATAGCAAAAAGCTAAAGGTATTTTAGCTGTTTGTGGTACTGACCATGTAATTTTTAGTATAGATGAATACCATACAGGCTAATGAAAATGACAAATCATGCATGCCAACATGGTAAAAAATTTCATTCAAACTTTCACAATGACATTTTGTACTTGTAGCATTTTTTTTCTGAAGGGCCAAACAGGAAAGCTCTCTTCAGAGGCCTCCACTGTTACTGTGGCTGGTTTTTCACACATCACCTCTCCTTTCTATTCTGTCACTTGGTACACCTCCCTCTTCCTCTTTAACACTCCAGTTGTTCTCCTCTGTTTGAAAACTATATGCTGTTTGGTGTCGTGAACTGGAACCCAAGGTGAAATGGCCTATAAAAGCAGTGAGTAAAATCTAGCTGAAAGGTTGGAGCTGCAGCAGGAATGGTCTTTTAAACAGGTCGGTGAATGTGAATCTATCACACTGGGGCTACTCTTTGTGTTGGTGAGCTGGATTTTCCTAAATAAAGTGGTTGTATCAATAAAACCGGATAACAAAACTGCTGCTTAGTAATTGCTGTTATGCCAATTAGAGTTATTCTCACACTTCCTTTAAACTGTGTTAAGAATTTGTGAATGGTGTGCCAAATCTAAAATGAGGCAGTCACATCATGTTATGCTGCGTGGACACCGGTGATTCAGAACTAATTCAATTGGCATACAACAGTAGGGGGTGTCAGCTGATATCACAAAACATCATCATTTCAATTTGCTTCATAATCAATAAGACCGTGTCAAAGAGTGTGGCAGTTACAGGGCATAGACGGAATCGGAGAGAAAAAGGCGGCGAGTGAAATCGAGGAGGTGACGAGGGGTGCAGAGGGGAGAGGGAGACAAGGTTAATTGTGTGCCAAATCACTGTCAAACGGTCGGCATCAAACCTGGATATCGTCCCATTAATTTGAATTAGGGGCTTCCATACCCCCTTCTCCATTCCTCCTCTCCCCTCTTCCCCCCTGTCCTTACAGCTCTGTGAGCCTTGTGCACCGGTCGTGTTCCGCGGTGGCTGTGACAGCAGCCATATTTCACCGGCGTGCGGTGTTGGCCTGTCCTTTAGTGATAAGCCGTAATAGATACTCTCTCAACTCGCCACGGCCTGTTCAAGGTAAGCACAGGAGAGAGCGGAGAAAAAATGAGGAGAGGAGGGGAAATAAAATTAAAGGAAATGAAAAGGAAAGGAGATTGAATTAAAAATGATACAGTGGAACAGGGTGAGGATGAGAAAAGTGGAAATGAGAAGATGGGAAAGGAGCAGAAGAAAAAGTGTGTATGTGCGGGCGGACTGACTGGAAAACAAACTAGGCTAGATGTAGGGAAATGTAACAGAAAAACAGAAGGAAAGAAACAGGAAGAATGAAAGAGAAGGAAGGATGGAAAAAAGATGAGGGAAGGGAGGGAGTGTCATAGAAAGGGAGTCATGAAAAATGAGGCTCATTGGGAGATAAGGGGGGATTAACCTTGCTGGTAATGAAGGGAGGGTGTGATGGGAGGATGGAGGGAGGAAGAGAGGGAGAGATAATTAATGAGCTTGCCCTTCCTGTGACTCCTAGCTAGAACCCTGGTTTGGAAGTTGCGCTTCACTGGCCAGCCGAGTCCCGGGACAACTGAGAGTCCAAAGAAGGAGCAGCAGCTCTGTTCCTCTGCACTGCTGCATAACCAGATATCTGAGTTTGATCGATTTTCTAACTGTTAAGTTAAAGCTTCTGGGTTTTTTGGGTTTTTTTGACATTTTTACAGTGATATGCTCAATTAAATTTTACTTTGGCACTGGAAAGAAGATTTTGTTTTTTATGACAGAGCATGTTTAAAACAAACAAACAAACAAAACCCCAACATGCTATCCAGTAAAGCTGCATACATATTAATATCAGAAAAAAAAGAAAGTACTCCAGACATACAGTACTGCAAAAGTCTCTAGCCACTCCTCATTTCTTTATATTTTGTTAGGAAAGTGGGAAACAGGTGCAGACATGTGCAAACATAAATGAAAGTGCAGTATATAAGGCAAAAAAAGAGTTTGTACAATTCTAATGAGCTTGAAAGTCAGTATTTGGTATGATCACCTTCATTCTTCAACACAGCCTGAACTCTCTTAGGCAGCTTTCTTGTCATTTCTTTAAGTAGTCTTCAGGAATAGTTCTCCAGGCTTCTTGAAGGACATTCAAAGCTCTTCTTTGGATGTTGGCTGCCTTTTGTTCTGTTCTCTGTCAAGATGATCCCACACTGCTTCAATAATGTTGAGGTTCAGGCTCTGGGGAGGCCAATCCATCACTGATAGTGTTCCATTGTGTGTTTTTCTATCCAGGTATGTTTTTACTGCATTGGCAGTGTGTTTGGGATCAATGTCATGCTGAAAAATGAAGTTGTTGCCAATCAGATGTTTTCCAGATGTTATTGCATGTTGGATCAAAACCTGACTGTAGTTTTCTGTGTTCATAACTCCATCAATTTTGACAACATCTCCAACACCACTGGCTGAAATGCAGCCCCAAACCATGACAGAGCCTCCACCATGTTTTATAGATGGCTGCAGGCACTCACTTTTGTACCTCTCTCCTGACCTCCTCTGTACATACTGATGATGATTTGAACGAGAAATTTCAAATTTGGATTCATCACTCCATAAGACCTGTTATGAAGTTCTTGTGTAATTTGACATACCTCAGACTTTTCTCCCTGTTTCATTTCCTTAAGAATGGCTTCCTGACAGCCACCCTTCCACTGAGACCATTTCTGATGAGGCTTCAGTGAACAGTAGATGGATCAACTGAAGGGTCAGATGTATCTCTCAAGTCCTGTGTCAGGTCTTTGCTGGATTTTTTTCCTGTTTCTTAAGGACATGACTTTCAGATACTTTTCATCTGCTGTAGATAGTTTTTTAGGCCTGCCACTTCTTTTGTCCTCCACTTCTCAAGTTTCCTCAGATTTTTAAGGACACACTGCACACCATGCTGAGATATGCCAAGTTTTCAGCAAATAGCTCTATACCAACAAGGAATCACCTTGTTGGTGCAAAAATACTGTTTAATGCCTGCCAAACTGTGTTATCATTGGTATTTTTTTCATAGATTCAACTAAATAAATGGGAACAAATCATTTGTTTTTGTGACAGGTTGCTAGTAACAAAGCAAGTTGTCTGTTATGTGTAGACACAACACTCACTCATCCCTTGAGTTAGGAGCCTTTTTTCTGATTGAATGATTCATAGGTCAGTGTTAAGTGTCTTAAAAAAAAAAAAAAAATCAGACTGAGAACAGCATGTTAGGAACTTGTCAAATACAACTTCAATTGTACCCTGTTCTATTATTTATTTTACTCTAAAGTGGATCATAATTTACAAAATGCACATCAATTTGTATTAAATAAGGCTTGAAACTAGTGAGTGAGACCATGTGTTCAGGGAATAAAAGGTAATAAATCAAGTGAGCAGTGGGGTCATTTTCTCATAGACTTGTATTTACAACCACACGATGCACCCTCTATTGGCTGTTAGAAAGAATGCACTTCCACACTGCCATCACATTTAATAGCTGAAAGATTCGTCCATCTTTGATGCACAGTCTATTGTTAGACGTCAGCCAGTTCTGTGACAGTTTTATCCAAGTCATTAAGAGAGCCAGTAAATTATTATTGATTAATCTATAAACCACAGAAAACAGTGAGTCTGCCAATCACAAATTCCAACCCAATGTGTTTTTTAAAAAAAAACTCTTTCGGCCAAACCCAAACATAGTCACTTGGTGATGTGCATACATTTGTTTTTTTTGTAATGACTGCTGAATGATAACCCTAACTGTTGGATGTTGCATGTTTCAGTCCATTAAAGTTTAGAATCTACATTTCAGTGTGTGAATATGCTCATGAAAGCTCATCACCTATTACACCCTCACCCTCTCTCTCACGAAAGCATGCACACGCTGCAGCAACATCGCCTACTCAGCACACCCACTCCCAACTCTCAATGATGCCAGAACATGGCCTCACAGAAATCGCCTTTTTTTAAAAAATATGTTTGTATACATCCAGTGATGTACTTGAGTAAAAATGGGAACGTGAACACAACAGAAGTCATTCTAACCCACCAACCACATTTTCCCTCTCTCTCACTCTTTGTGTATTAAATCCCAGACCCTGTGAACCTCTGTCACGACTCACACAGCAGAAACCAGGCATGCGTGGGTATTCACACGCACACACACGCATAAACACACTTCGACTACTACTACCACCGCTGCTGTTTCAGAAGTGCTGCCTCCTTTTGCATCAGTGACCAATTTGTGAACAGAAGCTTACCGCTGTCTGAGAAAGATAATATCATGGAGCCCTTCAGACAGCAGATAAAGAGACCACTCACAACTCTCCTCTGAGCGTTTCGAGACTGACCAAATACCCTACAGCACCGATTAATAAAGGATCAAATAAAGCATATTTGATGCATAAACAGAGTGAAGATATTTTTTTTTTGTTAAAAGCAGCCAACATTCACAGAGTGATTTAAAAAAATAAATCTTAGTGCATCATGTATCAGGGCATTCTCTTATGCAGACAGCGCTATAGACAATGCATGAAAAGAGAACAAGAAAACAAGACATGGATTTAAATAGATAATCTATCATGATTTAGGTAAACACTGAGATTAAGATGTTCATATCCTCCAGCCCCCTCTGCTGGATGAATGTGGTAAACACAACCAGCTGCTAAAATGTGATTGCCGAGAGCTGAAAGATATTAAAGTTCCTTAGTCCTCATCTTGGAAGAGCAAATGTGTTTGGTACAACGTCGCATTCAGATCGTAATTCTGATTGCAAAAACTACCAGACAAGACAGGTATTAA
>VUQS01069362.1:0-13485 GCA_015108495.1 Heterochromis multidens
GTTGGACTTTGGAGCCGAGTGCTACACGTGACTGACTTGATACTCAGAGAAAACCTCAGAATACAGTCGGAGAAAAAGTCAGAGGGCTGCGAGAGAAGGCGAACAACCTCCAGCAGCACAACATCAGCACCCAGGAGGCAGCATCATTGCTGGGATTGCTTCTTTGTAATTTTACTCGTTTTATTGAACCCTTTAGCCTTTTTGTCTGGTGTTTGTTATTTTCATAGGCAGAACAGCAAGAACTTTTGTAATCTTTCATCCCCAACCTGCAATTCAGCTGGCATTTTATTTTGATTTTTGTGTTTAGAATTGTGCGCGGTGTTTTGAATGTCTCGACCGGCTGCAGCAGTCCTCGCGGTGCTGACCGCCTGTCTCTGGTGCGGACCCGCTCTGTGTGCGGTAGGGAGAAGCCACCAGCAGCTCAATTACCGACCAATTATCGGTAAGATTTGGTCACATGAACGGCGATATTTTGCATGTACCGCTCCCTGTATAAGTCGGTTACACACGTGGGTAGTTTAAGGCTCTTATGTAATTCTCGTCTAGAACGTTCGAGAAAAGGTGTGTTGCACAAACGGGGGTGAGTGAGTAAAGGGGATGTCTTCCCAGTGGGTTGGTTTACGTTTATTACTTGCACTATTATATATTGATATACTGTTAGGTTTTTCATCATAGACTTTTGGTTATCTTCTCAAGATGTCTGTTTTGTGTTTATTGCCAGGGTCCCCTATAAAAAGAGAAATCAGTTCACGTCACATTTGCATTATATATTGTTCATTCTCAAGTTTAACGGTGCTGTTAAGGCTATCATTAATGCTAAGAAAATACACTATAATTTATAGCCTTATTACTTTTAACCCCACTTGGACCTTATTTTTGACCTATCCTTAAATTGAGGCTATGTTTCGGATCAACAAGTTTTAATGGTGCACTTTGTTGTCCTGAGCAAAACTGCTGGAGTCATTGCGGTCAGAAGTGTGACGGCATGATCATACATATGTTGTTAAGAGTAAAGAAAAGAAGTGCATTACTATTGCACTGCAAGAACGTAGAGGATCACTCTTTTTTTAGGTGTTTGACCTTTTGATAAAAGACAAAGTATGGTAACATAAATAAATCAAATATGTTTTTAAGCATATTAAAAGCCTCTAAACTTTCATATATTTTAGTTAATTCTGTAGAGTGTGTTGTGTTTTATTTGATAAATGCAAACCCTTATAAACCTTAAGTTTCAAATCAGTTTTCACACACATACAAATAAGAATTTGTATGAAAATTCCTGATGCTCTTGCTTTGTTATATAGCACTCTTTAAACATTGTGAAGTAATGAAGTAATGCTGTGGGCATGGAGGACAGTGGGGAATGTCTTAAAAATCTGTCTGAAAAATATTGCATTTAATGTTTAGGGATTACAGCCATTTTCATACCTGTTCCCCCATTTTCAGAGACTCAAAATAATTAGAGAATTGACTGAGAAATAATTTTATGACCAGGTGAGGCCTGTTCCCTCATTATTTAATGTCAGATTAAGCAGGTAAAGAGCTGGTGTTGATTCCAAGTGTTGAACTTGCATTCAGTAGCTGTTCACTGGAACGCTCAGTGCTCATTGGTCTTCCCAGACCCTTTAATGTTGCAGGACTCACCAGTGCATTCTTTATTTTTAAGAATGTTCCAGATTGTTGATTTGGGCACTCTGAAAATTTGCTGTTCTAATACGTCTGTTTTGGTTTTTCATCCCAAAGATGGCATTCTTCACTTGCATTGACATGTCTCTGGACCTCATATTGACATTTTCAATGAACAAGAAACCAAATGCAAGTTTAATATCTGGAATCAACTCCTGATCTTTCATGTTTTTAAAATTGTGTCTATGTCCAAATACGCATGTGCATGGCTGTATCCAGATAAACCTACAGTTCCATGGGCTTAAGATACAGTCACATGTTAACAAGACTGGATGTATGAGTCACTCAAATCCAACATGTCAGAGAACCTCATTGTACTGTAATGCACCAATAGTATACCTGTTTGATGGCTAAATTCAGTCCAGTTCAACTCAGCTTTCATCCAGAGAAAGTATCTGGTTAGACACAACATTTTTAGGGCCAAGTACTAACTTCAGTTTTGTCTAAATTTAGAAGAAGAAAATGACTGGTCAATATGGCCTTTATGTCTTTAAGACATCCTAGTAGTTTAACTAACTGATTTGTGGTATCAAGTTTCATAGATAAATTTAAGTACAGCAGATAAACAACTGGCATTAACAAGAGCATTTGGACCTATCACCAAAAGAAGAACAACACTTGAAAAGGACCATCTGTGCCCTTTGAAGCAAAAAGATGAGGGTTTGATGTGTCAACTAACTGTTAACTGCTTAGGGTGTTAGCTCCACTCCTGAGATCTTTCACACATTTTCAACTATATACACAGAAAGGAAAAGTGACTCTTTAAATTTGCACAATTAAAACATTCTTGCCAGTTTTTGCATTGTAGACTTCAAAAACCATTCATTTTAAAATACTTGTTGTTTTAGACATTTGTAGTATGAATTGACCTGTATAAATCTGT
Organism: Heterochromis multidens; assembly: GCA_015108495.1. Lineage (NCBI taxonomy): Eukaryota > Metazoa > Chordata > Actinopteri > Cichliformes > Cichlidae > Heterochromis > Heterochromis multidens. The sequence goes on from VUQS01069362.1 coordinate 2,570, forward strand.
CCTTTTACGGAACTTTTTAACTTTAGCCATGGTTAAACAGCACAAGTTTACATGTACTAATAAAAGGAGTAGGTATTAGAAACTATGAACTATGATCTTGGTTTTTTTGGGGTTTTTTTGTTTGGTCAGTCTTTTCTTTGTGAGTCCTGTTTCCTCATGTAACTTAGGTTATCTGTCTTATTCCCTCTGTCTGATGTCCTGGCTAGGCGTGTTGGCACAGGAAAACCTTCCATGGGATCAGTTTGCTCGTGGCTCTTCTTACATTGCTGCCTCCTATGTCAAATACCTAGAGGGTGCTGGGGCCAGAGTTGTACCTATCCGGTAAGAAAGTTACATGGATTAAATGAAATTACCCTTAATCATACCTTTTCTTAAATGGCTAATCTGTCTTAGCTTTTTATAGCGACACCTAGACCAACTTTTGGTTATTAGGTCCCTCTACCACCTCTCTCTGTTTGTTGTGTATGTCTTACATGTATTTAGTCTGGCACCTTCAACATCCCTTGAAGCACTCACTATTTGTTATGTCAAGTAACGAATTTGCATTTTATATGCAAATTCGTTACTTGACCAGGCAACTTCTTGTTTTACACAGAAATACAGTCATTTGATTGTATTTGTTTTCTGATAAGTGCTGATTTGAAAAAAAAAATGTCTTTACAAAACAAATGTTTTCGGTGATTTAGAAATCGGTTTTGACTCAGTTTCTTGCAATATTCTCACTACTGTTTGCAGCACATTCCATTGAGTGCACATCATATGCTTAGTAACTCATCATACTTCTTTTCTTTTTACCAATTTACTGACAGTGATGTTCTACCTTATTTGGATTTGGATGAGTTTGCTGTCAATCACAATTTAAATGGTGGTGTAGTTAGGATGGGAACGCCATTATGCCACAAAAAAGATTACTTTAAATGTGATCCTACAAGTAGTAAAAAATTATATCTTATGTTTGGATGGTATTGAGTGGCATGTATGTTGACATACAATGCTATGTGAGATTTTGTTGTTTGTTTGATTTTTATTTTATTCATTTATTTATTTTTCTTTTTTCTTTGGGGCTTTAGGAAAGTATTGACAAGAGTCCCAATTCGGTAGGTGAAAGAGGTAGCAAACTGCAATGTCATATGTGCCACAAGCTACAGGTTAAGACATCTGTCACCTTGTGTTCTTCTGATACATCATTAGACCCATTTTTTTTTAACTAGCCCTTGTGCACAAGGTCCTCACCAACATCCCATCCCGAAATACCCCTCGAATAAACAAATATTGGCACTTGCTCTTTCATTGACTTCTCTTTATAATATTTAAGGTTTTAGGCACATTGTTAAAAATCTGAAAATTGGTATTGCTATGCTTCAGTCCTTACATCATCAAATTGCAGCCACCTTCAGTTGTTGCTTGTTTGTGGGTCTCTCTGCCTTCAGTTTGTCTTCAGTAGCTGAAAGGCATGCTCTGTTGCGTTGACATCAGGTGACTGACTTGGTCATTGCAGAATATCCCATTTCTTTGCCTCAAGAAATATCTGGGTTGCTTTTGCAGTATGCTTTGGATCATTATCCATTTGCACTGTGAAATGTCCTCTGAAATTTTTGTTCCATCTGTCCAAAGAATTTTATTGCAGAACAGGGCCAGTTTTTTTTTTAGATATTTTCTGGCAAAGTCTCACCTGGCCTTTGTGTTCTTCAGTGTAACCAGTTGTTTGCACCATGTTGTAAACTCTGTGTATTTACATTCATGAAGGCATCTCTTGATTGCAGACTTTAATAATGAGCCTCTGAAAATGGAGGACTGTGTAATGCTGTATTATTTTTGGTGAACCTTTTAAATTAAAGCCAAAAATCTGTGCTTCAATTATATGTTGATTGCGTCATTTAAAGTCCACTATGGTGGTTTATAGAGGCAAAATTATAAAAAACAAAATATGTAATTGTTCTAATGTTTATGGACTGAACTGGGATTGGGACATATCTTTTAAAACTGAGTAAATATCTAGTCTTACAACATATTAGTGTTGTCCAAATGTATTTAATAATTCATTTGATTTTCTTACATAGCCAAGGGGTTTACTATTTTTTTTTTTTTTTAACAGAATCAATCGCACAGAAGAAGAGTATGTTAAGATATTTAGCTCAATAAATGGGTAAGTAAACTGCTTATCTCCTTTTGTCTATCACACTGATTGTATTTTGTTGTAGTTCTAATAATAAGGTATAATTTTAGGTCTTAAACAGAAGTGCTCTCAATTTACATTATACTGCAAGCTTGCATTGCCATATGTATGCACAAAAAATAGAATATAAATTGGTAATATGCACTTTGCAAGTACTTTTGGAGTGGCTCCCCAACTGAGAGGGTGGTCAAGGCTTAGGTGGTAGATCAGTTGGTTACATTGTAACCCAGGTTCTCTGAGTGGAGAGACTACCTCTCCAGCTCCAGGCCAGATGTTCCAATCAAGGTTAACCAAAGAAGTCACACACATATAGTTCTTTAATAGCCACAATGTCAATTAGTTTGTGGCCATCACAGGTGGTGTGTCTTAAAGAGTATCCACGTCAGGTGCACTGTGGGGATCAGTCCTTCTGTACATATGGAATATGTAGGATGGAGAGATAGTTTCGACATGATAGAGAACAGGTTGTTAACAAATATCAGGGTTGGCGATTTGATCCTTTACCTGTCAGCGTCAATGGATATACACTGAACCCCAAGTTACTCATCATGACAATGACTCCTTTGCCATTGGTGTGTGATTTGGTGAATGAAAAGTATATTGTAACAACATAAAAAGGAATATGAAACTTAACTATATGTCCAAAAGGCATGATATAACTGCACACCATTTACTTCTTAAATAATTTTGCTCACAGCTGCACATTAGTTGCATCTATCCAGTTTGGTTAGAAGCAATTCAGACCTTTGTTCCTAGTATCCATGATGTATGGCTGTACTAGTATTTGCTTGTAAATTTTGACATGTTAGATATAAGGAGTAACATTTAAAGGCATTATACTTATTGCTTTTACACACATTTGAAAGAATGTAATCAAGATTATATTAAAGCACTTCCCAGCATATTTGTCTAAATTGTGTCTCCTCAGGTTGTTGCTGCCAGGTGGAGATGTTGATCTTCAGACATCACAGTTCAGTCGAGCTGCCAAGATCTTTTACAGCTTGGCTCTGAAGGTATGATGTTTGATGTGTTTAACTGACTACCAGGACTGACTACCTTAACTATTTAGACAGTGATTCTTGATAAGCTGCAGTGAAGGGACTGTAAGAAGAGGGCATTTAAACTGTTAAACCCCAGTGCCCCCGGTACCGGGGGCAATAGGTGGAACATCTGATTTCACGGGCTGTGGCGCCGGGTCTGTTATTTAAATATAGACGTGTGGTATCGACAGAAACGTCAGAATCTCAGCTAAAAGCTCCCCAAACCATTTCATTGACCACCAAACAGCTAAAACAACAAACAATTAAAGAGCAGGTGAACAGATTCCTCAAACAGATGTTAACAGAAAGCACGGATTCCCCCTTTCACCCGACGGCATGTACACAGACAAGCAACATCTTTGCTGAAAGCACAGTTCTCACAGATTCCAAACTTGCAAGTTTTGTCACTCTCTGACCAAAATTCAGTGAACCAGTTTCAAAGAAGACCAAAATTACGCTTCACGTTTGAAAAGCATTGTCATGAATTCTGTCCTACCTTTGCTGTCTTGCTTCCACTGAGATAAAACCGCATTTCCTGCACAGCTCCATCTCCCAGTGTGCTTTATGAGCAGTTTCCCATCAAAAATCAGTATTTTCTGCCTTATTCGCTTGTTTATTACGCATCAGTCTCCTGTTGTGTACAGTGTTGTCGTCCGCTTTTCTTTTTTTCTTTTTCTTTTTTTTTTCAAAAATGACCTCCGACAAGAAAGCCTAATTTCTGCTGTTCAATATCGAAGACATTTCAACTTTCACAAATGGTGCCAAATTGTGCCAAATTTCAAAACGCTTAGCTATGTCTCTAATCAAACCTCTGTAACTTTGCTCTGTTTCACTTCAGCAGCATCGATCTTTGCACAGGTAATGTCCACATGTTGGTTCATGGTTTTCTTCAGTTTTTGATGTACTGCAGCATATTTTCAGAGGGGTTATATGCTATAAAAGACCAAAAAAAATGAGGACAGGAAAAACTCCTTCATATTTTTCTGTGTTCCATCCTTAGTTAGTTTGACACAGTAACATCAGCTGTGATGCTTACACCTCTGATGAAGTCTCACAAGTGTTAGCTTTATTTTGATACCAAACTAGTTTACACAGAGTTTGTAATTGCAGAGAAATACTTAATTCACTTTGGGCATGTCATTTTCAAGCAGGAACCTCAGAAAGACCCTTGGGGCTTAACAGGTTAAGCATTTAAATGGACTTATTTATTCAGGGGCTAAAAAATCAGTTTTAGGCTAAAAAATGGCCTTTGCCCTCCCTTACTGGCACCTTCTCATTACTCATGCTCTTTGGTCCTGCAGGCCAATGATGCTGGAGACTACTTTCCTATCTGGGGAACTTGCCAGGGCTTCCAGCAGCTCTCTGTCCTGACTGCCAACAAAAACCTCCTCACTCTCACTGATACCAAGGCTGTGGCTCTACCTCTAACACTCACATCAGGTATTCTATTACTGCTGTTGTTTTGCTTGTTTTGTCTGCCCTTTTCTTATTTTTTTCTTTTTAGTACCTTCACATCATAATATATTGTGTAATAAATAAATTCACATATATCCTGTTCACATCTATTATGTTTCTTTCTTTTGTCAGATTAGATACATGTTAGCTTACATTCCTTAGCATATTTTTCATATATTTATTCCATGACAACTGTGTTCAGTCAATCAATCAATAAAACTATTTGTATAGCACCTTGCAGGCACATTAATGCAGTTTAAAGTGTTTCACAGATACAAATGACTGACAAGCTGATAAGAAGACATAATAAGAAGTAATAAAATGAAACTGATAATATACATTATTTGTATTCTGTTGACATTTGTAACATTTTAACTAGTACAGATGACATATCTTAAAGTTTATTTATGTTTTTAGACTAATTTTGGGCAAAGCTATGCTGTGGCATGTGCAGGTCTAAAAATTAATCCACTGGGATACCGGACTTGGCATTTGTTACATGAGCAAACATTTTATTATTTGGCCAGTGGCAGATGAAGTATTTTTTGAATTTTGAATCTTAGGAAGCACTGAAACACTAAACAAGTCTTTCAGTTATTATTGCACTTGCTTCACTATTTTGGAGGAATTCTCAATCAGTAAGTTATATGGTTACACTTAAAAGGGTGATAATAATGCTGCTTTTCTGTGATCATGATGGCCTGAAAACTATTTTGTTTTGTTGGAGTTTGGGTCTTGGCAGATCTAAAATGGCTTTTAGATGGTTTCTGTGTAATCCCAAATGTGTAAATCTGTATTTTACTAGCCTGGCATTTAAAAAAAAGTGTTTAAAATGCCAAAAAAAAAAAAGTGTTAGATCCACATTCCAGGGTATAAGACTTTAATAACCATAGATTGTACAGGTTTTGCAGTCCAAACATAAATTGTCCTGCACCATTCGCAAAGTAAGTTATAGCATAGTTTTAAAAAATGCATGACAACTAGATAAGAAATCCACAAAGTGCGTAAAGTTATTATTTTAATTTATAATATTTTAACAAATATTCCTCTTAAATCTTATTGAAAATTACAAAGAGCATAGTTTCTGTGATCCCAATGTAACTTAGTAGTCATGTTGCCTGGTGTGACATGTGGTTGGAATCCATGCAAATGAGAGGCTCTATTTATCAGTAGACATTTGACTGGTAGTCATGTGAAAGATAATGTTAAAAAAAAAATCAAAAACCAGAATAAGTTAGAGAAACCAGTGTTTATAACAAAACTCTAGAGTGCTGGTGCTATGTGTGGTAGGATATGGGTGAAATCCATGGAAATTAGACAGACAATTGCTCTCAGTAACATACTAGTAGTATTGTGAAAGAGCGGTTTTAGTTCCTCTAAGCTTTTAAGCCAGCTGCAGTTGCTGTATGATGATAATGTATGTAAAGTATGATAGCATATTACACCTATTAAATCAAAGGAATCTTTTAAGTGTGTGTGTGTGTATATATATATGTAATTGGCCCTCACTTCTATCTGCCAAATAATTAATTTTAATAGTTATGTTGTATGAACATTTTACTAATTACATTTTAAGTGAAATATAAATTCTTCTCTGCTGTTATTCATTCTCTGTGACACAAATCTGTATCCATCTGCTAGCGCCCCAGTCCAGCCGTTTATTCCGGAATTTTCCCAAGGATCTGCTGCGGTCTTTGGCTAATGAAAACATCACTTCCAACTTCCACAGCTGGAGTCTCTCAATGCAGGTATTTTCTGCTTCTTTTTCTTCCCCCCGATCTCCTCCTGGAAGTACCTCCTGTCGTAGGTGAAGCCTGTCTCTTCCCTTTTTTGTGAGTTTTAAAATGTCTAGTACACACTATTCTGATTATGGACTGGAACTGGAAGAGGCTGCATGGGGAACACAGTCACATAAGTACAATCATAATTTAACCAAGAAACACCTGAAACATCTTTGAAGACCACCTATCCAAAAGCATACCATCTTGCATGAATTAACACAGGAAATCGGATATTACTACCAGTTTAAGTATAAAGTATATCAAGATTTGCACTTTTGTGTACTAACATGAAAATGTACCTCAGTAACAAGAAGTGATAAGAAGTCATCAGCTTCTGCATAGTACATATAATTTGTATATAACTGGAGCTTAAACAAGTGCTCTATCCGGTCTCCTTTTGACTAAATGAATTACTGGGTAATATCTAAAATTTTCTTGTTTATTGTAAATAAATTGCAAGCATGCATGGTAAACCTCTGCAAAAGGTCCAAAATGAGGCTGCACATTTTTCTTTAAACCAGTGTAAAAATGTATATAAGTTTATGTCAATAAATGTATATAAGATCTTTGAATCTACAGAACTACAGTCGAAATGCCAAACTGAGGAGGTTTTACAAGGTCCTGTCCACTAATAGTGATGGAAAGAAGGAATTCATCTCCACCATGGAAGGTAACATTTACTAACGACTTAGTTTCGTAGTTTCAATGCCACTCATTTCACATTGGCTTCTATACTGCTATCTTAAACACACTCACAAAGAAAACACATTCACTTTGAGTTCAGCATTAAATTTAGAATAACTATCCACCAGATGGCACAATATAGAAAACAGAGTTTCTGAGGCACTGTGTTTAGGATAAAATCATGTAACAAATTTACAAACAGACCAAAACATATCAAAACAATAACAAAACCAGTTCTAAATTCACAGTAAATCAAAATAGAACATAACTCAAACACTGAAATACTGTATACAATTGTAGAAAATTTTAGTGCTCAAAATATGATGCATTATATTAAACTAATGGTCAAAGAAAAACTTAAGGATAAGACAAACAATAAAAAAACAGACCAAAAATAATATAAATGACATTTTGTCACATTAATCACAAGTTACTGAGAGAAACAAGATATATGTATATAAAACTTTATCAGAGAAATGGCAAGGAAATCCACCACCTCATTCAGTCCCAGCGGTTTAGTGGCCTGTAAAGTTACAATCCAAAATGTTTCTTGTTGAAGGAGTTTTTTTTATTCTATCTCCCCCTCTAATATGGCTTGGTATTACTTCTAAAGCAACTGCTTGCAAAGATGTGGGGTTCCCATGTCCAGCTTGGTTATAGTGAACCGCCACTGGGTAACCTTAATTCTTTGTACGAATAACAGTCTTATGTTCCCCAAGCCTGTCTTTGAATCTCCTCTTTGTTCTTCCAACATAAAAATATCCACAAGGGGATTCAAGACAATAAACTAAAAAAGAAGTGTTACAATTTGCAAAGTGCTTCGTCTTGTATGTCCTATTGGAGAACATATCTGTGAAACAGCCAGTTTTACACATGTTACAATGGCAGCACTTACCACACTGGAAATTTCCTCTGGGTTTTTAAAGTTAAGTTGTTTTGGGTGGCAGGTACCTTTGAACCACTTTGTCATGCATGTTAGGTGCTCTTCTTGAAACAAAGGAAGGGAGCTGAGAAAACAATTATCTTAAAGAAGCATCACTCTGCAGCATACTCCAGTTCCTTTTAATAATACCACAGATTTGCATAAACTGCTTGCTGTAAGTAGTTACAAAATGAATATTTTAATTATTTTTACAGAAGACTCTTTCTATCCATAGATTTGATTTTGAGGAATGAGGTTTCCAAATCCTTTTATTTATATCCATGCTCAAAAAAATGCAGCTTCATTTCTATAGCCTTTGAGTCAAAATCATCCATTTGATCGCAAATGTGCCGGAGACGCTGAAATTGTTCAAAGGGAATACTATTGACAAGGTGAGAAGGATGAAAACTGTCCACATGGAGAACAGTATTACGATCTGTGGCCTTGTGGAAAATTGTGGTATGCAGCTCTCCAGAAGGTGTTTTTGTGATTTTAAGGTCCAAGAAATTAATTTCACTTTGACAATATTCTAAAGAGAGTTCCACACTGTTACTTGTGGCATTAAGGCAGTTAAGAAATTGCTTAAGCTCTTGTAGATCACCACTGTAGAACAGTATTAAGTCATCAATGTATCTCCCACACCATTGATTTTGTCTCAATGAGGGTTAGATGGACCTAAAATAAACATTTCTTTCCACAATCCAAGAAAAAGACAGTCATAGCTAGGAACAAAACTACCACCCATATCTGTACCTTGTTTTTGTTTGAACAATTTATCTTGAAAGACAAAGACATTATTATTTAGTCCAGTCTATTAACCCCAGAATAAATTCATTAGGTGGATTATCATTTTGCAAAAAAAAATATTAAAAGCTTTAAGAATTTCTTGTGTCACCAATATTTTAATTTTAGTGAGGACATGTGTGGTGTCCTGTATATAAGATGGCACTGTTGAGACCAATGGTTTAATAAAATTGTCCATATATTGAGAAGCAGGCTCAGAAGCTGAATCTATGCCACTAATAATAGGTCTGCCTGAAGGATTGGATATATTTTTATGTATTTTAGGTAACATAAAAAATGTGGGTATTTTGGTGCTATTTTTTAGTTAAAAATCCCACTCCAGTTTGGTAATCCACTTTTCAGAATGTCGTCCAGTTCCCACTTCATATATTCCAAAGGATTAGACGAAAGAGCAACATAATATTCTGGATTATACAACTTCTTGCACATATTGGTCTCTGCCCCAAATGACCACAGCACCCAAGTCCGCCCAGTGTGGACCTGAGTCCACATTTAGTCCTGTAAGTAATCGTTTGACGTAATCTTCAAACAATTAGACGTCTTAACCTGACTAAACAGGAAAATGCTGACTTGTGCTGGCTCACCGATAATGAGGATATATTAATTAAAAGAGCGGAAAAGGGGAAGTGTGAGATTGGGCTGATGCCAATGGTTGAAATAATAATTTGATTGAAAGCATTTGCCAATGCCGATATTATTTATTTATTTTTTTCAGTTTTTATTTTTATATATGTCTTAAGTTTCTTTTAATTATAGCAAAAAATAATGTGGTTGGCACTTTCTAAAGATGTTTTGTTTGTTTTTGTCTGCTAACAATGTTTCTTGTTTTCTTTTTTTTAGCCAACCATTACCCATTTTATGCTGTGCAGTGGCATCCAGAGAAAAGTCCTTTTGAGTGGGTAGATAAGCCAGGCATGGTTCACTCTGGCTCTTCTATAAGAGCCAGCTTCTACACTGCCAGCTTCTTTGTCTCTGAAGGTAACACAGAGTACCTCTGAATATGTTTTTTTTTGTCTATTTTGTATTTGATATTATCTCAAAAAGGTGAGGTCATAGATTTTATCCAGTAGAAGTGGAAAATTAGGTTATGAACCAACAAAGATCATATCTTCTTACATTACACCTCTCAACTGCTGATGCAAAATTAGAACTTTAATCATTTGTTTTTCTAGATTCCATTACTGAAATGGCCTATAGAAGGCACAGTCGCAGTATGATGAAATGGGAATTATTCCCAGACAAAAAAATATTTCTCAAAAACTATTTACATTCACAAACACCATTATTAAAGAAACAAAAGTAGTTCTGATGCAGATCCAGACACAGACTTTTTAAACTTCGCGATTAGAGTTTAGATGTATGTATGGTAAGACGTTTTGGAAGTAGTGAATAAATGCAGTAAAAAGTTCATTCATGTGTAAGTCATGGCTGATACATAATACATATACACTATACTGACAGAAGTATTGGCTTGTCTGCCTTCACACACATATGAACTTGAGTGACATCCCATTCTTAATCCATAGGGTTTAATATGATGTCGGCCCACCCTTTACAGCTATAACAGCTTCAACTCTTCTGCGAAGGCTTTCCACAAGGTTTAGGAGTGTATTTATGGAAATTTTTGACCATTCTTCCAGAAGTGCATTTGTGAGGTCAGACACTGATGTTGGACGAGAAGGCCTGGCTCGCAGTCTCCGCTCTAATTCATCCCAAAGGTGTTCTATCGGGTTGAGGTCAGGACTCTGTGCAGGCCAGTCAAGTTCTTCCACACCAAACTCACTCATCATCATGTCTTTATGGACCTTTGTGCACTGGTGTGCAGTCATGTTGGAACAGGAAGGGGCCCCAAACTGTTCCCACAAAGTTGGGAGCATGAAATTGTCCAAAATGTCTTGGTATGCTGAAGCATTAAGAGTTCCTTTCAATGGAATTAAGGGGCCTACCCCAACTCCTGAAAAACAACCCCACACCATAATCCTCCCTCCACCAAACTTTACATTTGGCACAATGCAGTCAGACAAGTACCGTTCTCCTGGCAACCACCAAACCCA
>VUQS01069364.1:0-12255 GCA_015108495.1 Heterochromis multidens
AAGACTGAATCTTGCTTGTTTTTGAACGTGTTTGTGTGCTAGTGATATTAGTCGGACTACTAACCCGACTTTATGATTGGCCCACGCAGTTGTCGCCTGTTAGTGACGACAGCAGATGCGTCTTCACCACCACGAGTGTTGCAAAAACAAGGCGAGCGGGTTCAGGTCAGGATGCGGTGGCTTCAATGTCACAGAGCTTTTCCAGCGAGCAGATAGACAAGACTAAAGTTTGAAGCTTGGATGTCGTCAGGATTGGGATAAGTGCTGGATAATCTGCAGTGAGGTAGACTCGCGGTTTTTTTCTTTTTTACCATTACGTAACTGTTCTCTGTGACAGGTTAGCGCACTGCTAGCTTCCTGGCTAACAACCTTAGTTTTTGTTGTTGTCTCTCGGGTTCAGGTGATTTTTGTGCCTCTTTGGCAGTCAGATAATCAAAGTATCGGTGAGCTTCACGGTGAGGTTGATGAGGTTGAGTCAAAGTAAGCACGTGTCAGTGTGCTTATGAAAAACCACCCACGTGCTAACAGAATGGGTTCACGTGGGTACACCAGTGTTTGCCAAAGTACCAAATCCTAAACTTAACTGTATGTTAGAGGTCGGTTGTTTTGTTATAGACTGTTGGTTACGTCTTCCGTAAATGTAATAATAATTTTGGCTGTTGTGCTGATGACACCCAGCTCTTATCGGTCTGCTCTCCCACCCACTTCTCTCTGTGGAAGTCAAGTCCTGGTTCTCCAGCAACTTTCTCAGATTGAACAGTGATTAAAAACCGAGGTTCACTTCATTGCCACAAAACCCACCCTGCCAAAATTGTCCCCATTGACAACTCCTCAGTTTCTCCATCCCCCGTCAGGTTATGAGTCTGGGTGTCATCCCTGACAGCACACTTTCTTTCCAAGCTCATATCAATAATGTCATTCGGTCCTCATACTTCCAGTCATCGTCTTTGTCTATCCCATTCCGTTGGATATGTCCTGCACATTACTGTAACTCCCTTCTCTTTGATCTTCCTCTCATGTCCATCCATAAAATTCAACTGGTCCAGAACTCTCTCCATTCTGCTCCTCCCCTTTAAGGCGCTTCATAACCTACATCAACACACCCATTCGCACTCTCAGGTCTTCTTCTCTCCATCTCACTGTCCTTTCTGCCTGTTTGACTACTGTGGGGTGTAGAACCTTCAGTTGCTCTGCTCTTTACCTCCCACAAGACATCCGTAACATTGACCCTCGCTTTCTTTTCCTGTCTCAAAATGCACCTCTTTAAACTGGCGTACTCGCTCTGATTGTCTCCCACCTGTCATATAAATCCTCTGTTCTTATTCATTTTCTATGTTGTAAACTTGTTTTATTGACTTGATATTTTGTGTTGTGTTTTAACTCTTCTGTGTGAGGTGAACTTGAGTGTTTTGAATAACACCTAAAATAAAATGTATTATTACCTTTAATAATATTACGTGTAATTATAGTCATGGTGACTTTTGTTCTCTTTCTGGGGAGAAACCTCTCAAAAAAGGTCTTCATCCTCTCTCCCTCTTTCTCTTATAGCTATATATCCACCATGTCCACCCAGATTTGTAGAGTGGTGAAGCTGATGCTCCGCTCTGCTTGCTGCCATACTGTCAGAGGTCAATCTTGTTTGCGCAAGGCAGTGTTGACCCCTATGGGTCCCTCTGGCCTCTGTGCTTCTGTGCTTCAAAGACGGGCCTATAGTCTTGACTCCCTGTCTTTGGGTCCCGGTCGGCCCTCACTCAGTCCAAACTCCCAACAGCCCCGTGCAGAGAGGACATCCCCGTCGTCTGCACTCACACACAGGAACCTGTCTGCTGTAGCTGTACAGGTATGCAAGTTCTTTTAACTTTGATTGATTCAATAACCATATACTGCATTTGTATTGCCTGTATTTATATGTAGACTTTTTCTCAATGGGATGTTTAAAAAAAAAAAGGAAAATTCCTCTGTTATGTAGCATTTACAACCATTACAAAGAATTGGTTACTTTTAACCAGAACCTTCCTCCAGCCTCTCCTAGAACATGGGCTTACAGGCTACTTGAAAGACATAACATATCTAGCATAATTGTGGTCTATGATCAGCTTTATTTTCACCACAGTTATCTGACAGTATCTGCATTCCTTTAACACGACACATACAATAAATCTGGACTAGACCTGAATATTTTGCTGTATTTGCGGTAGCTGTAGATTTTTGCATCCAGTTGATGTGTGCAGAAAAAAGCTTTGCATTCATTAAAAATTAAAGACAAAATATTGAAAAGAACTGACTGAGTTTTTCAGTATAACTTGAGGCTTTTCACTGATAATGCTGTTGACACATTTTATGCATTTATGTCTTCTTACAGGGCCAGTGTCGTCCTCTGTGCCAGTATGACTTCCTAGACCTTGGGGAGGTAGAAGAGAATGTACGACGTGCTCAGGCCTGTAAAAAAATCAGACGCTTCATAGTAGACCCAGACCTGGCTAATCTGGTAGCACAGCATCTGGGACCTGAGCTACAAGATGCTAAAACGGTTATCTTTGAATGTAATCCAGGTATGTATTTTATCTGTACAGTGTTGGCCAACATTCTTTCAACTCTGCAAAGATAATGACAAACAGCTTATTTGTTTTTTTTTAAAAACTAGAGTGGCAGTGAAAAATTGGATTATATTTTTCTTAATATTGATGGGCTGCATTTGTGTTTGTCTTTTTCAGGTCCTGGGGTATTAACTCGGACTCTGTTAAATGCTGGAGCTCAGAGAGTTGTTGCTCTTGAGGGTGATAGGTCTTTTCTACGTGACCTACAGGTAACCTGAACCTCTCTAATCATCAAACTGCTTTTTGTATATTTACACAGAGCTTAACCAGTCGCTTGTTTTAACCTAATAAATTTTCAGAGTCATGTCACTAGTTAAGATTTTTCTTTGAGTACAAGCTCGACAAATAAATGTTTCCTTTTGTAGGAACTAGAAGGCCGCCTTGATGGTCAGCTGGAAGTAGTTCACTGTGACTACTTTAAACTAGACCCCATTGGCCCTGGCAATGTGAAACCCCCAGCTATGTTCACTGATAAACTCTTCACTGACCTGGGAATCTCAGAATCTGCTTGGACTGATGGTGAGAAAACAAATTAACACAAAAACAGTGCAGCAAAGCTAAGACACTAGTTTGTTGCATTGGCCTTTTGGAGGGATTTTTATCCTTCAGTTGAGCAATTGAGTTCAGTTCAGCAACTCCCAGGCTTCAGATGTTTACATAAAAAATTAGAGTCAGTGAAGGAATAAAATCATGCTTTATTTACAACTTTTAAAACCCTTCACAGCATTGCATAGGTTGGTTACCAGCCCTTAAAAGTGTGTCTTTTGGTGACGTATTCATGTATACCTTTCTCTAGACATCCCAGTGAAGGTGGTGGGAATCCTACCGCAGCGTAATGAGCGTGGCATGCTGCTGAAGATGGTTTATGCTTTGTTTGAGCGGCTGTCTGTCTACAGATATGGAAGAATAGAGCTCAACCTCTTCATAAGCGAGAAGGAATACCTGGTAAATGAACAAGAGTATTTTAACCTGTGTAGAAAACGTGCATGTATTTTAGTCTTAGTGAGGATGGAGTAGAATAAACATAGTCTTGCACTTCCTGATTTTATTTGGTGTAGCTTTAAGCCAAGATGCATCTGTATAGTCATAAGCTTTGGTGATCTAATGTACAAAAGAAGATTACCATATTCATACTGACAACACAAGCTGTAGTTGAGACTAGTGTCTGGTGACTCATGAATCATTAATCTGATTTTCTTTGATCCTTGTGTAAAATATCTAACATGGTTATTTCGCCATCAGAAACTGGTGGCGCGTCCTGGTGAAATGATGTACTACAGAGCCTTTGGCGTCCTCTGGCAGATGGCCTGTGAGATTGAACTACTACACAAGGTACAGTATGAGGGACGATGACAAAGGACTTTTTGTTGTTAATGCAGATGTGTGAAAATCAGCAAGTGCTTTAAACAGATGTTTATAGCAAAACAAATGTAAAGGCATATTACAATCACAGCTTATCGACTCCTGTGCAGTTGTCAACTTGTCATTTTTGTCTGTGCAGGAGCCATGGGAGTCATTTGTGGTGTCATCAAGACAGGGCGTACCTAGCCCTAAAGGCAAGGTAAGGGAGGGAATAAGTTCAATAACAGCAACTGGTTAAACTTGATTGAATTATCTATTTAATATAACATTTCACCTTGTCATCCTCTCAGCTTCCAAATGATCACCTGTGCCTGGTGCGCCTGCGTCCACGGGCTGATCTGTTCTCTGCAGGACTGACTCCCTCTAATGCGTCAACTCTGCTGATGATGGTCAAACAGTGTTTGGCAAAGAGGAAGGTCAAGCTCATTGACAGGCTCAAGTAAGCAGTGCACACAGCTGAGCTGGCAAACTTAAATAGCCAAAATATTGCACATGTTGTATCAGAGAAGTGCTCTTACTGTAACGCCTGTACACACACCAGTTAACACTAACGTGGTCCCTTCAGGGGACCACCCACATATCGACAGATTTGAGATCTCATTTATTTATTTTTTTCCCCCCGAACTCTCTTTATGGGGCGTTTTTGGTACAGTATGGACATAAATATCAAAATATTTTCTTTTAAGTGTTTCATTACATCTTTCAGCAAGGTTTGGTGGTTTGTTTGCAATTCAACAAAACAAGTCTTGGTGTTTAGTAAAAACACAAACCAAACCAATGTGTACTGATTATTTGACAATTCCAGGTTGGCTGCTTTCACCCCAGATAGTGCCAGAACTGAATCCAGAGTGATCTGTTTTTGCAGAACCTCCGACAAAGTCTGAAATGTCTTAGTCCAAAGGTTTTAAATATTTGGGCAGTTCCAGAATAATCATATAGTATAAGTTAGAGAGGCTGGTGTTTGTCCGCACCGATCATAGGATGCGCTGACAGAGGGGAACATTTTGGACAGTTTGAGTTTGGAGAAGGGTAATCTGTGCAGTATCTTTAACTGTAATAGACCATGCCTGCAGTGCTTCCAGCAGAAGTTGGGGTCATTTCTATCTGAAAAAATAGTAATGGACAGAATTTGTGGGCTGGATCTGCCAATCATTGCTAAGTTTTTGTGGTAGCCCCTGTTATAGCTGAAAACATAAGTAGCTGCAACTTTTGTTGCAGCAAATTTGTGATGCCTTGCTGGTGTAAGATTTTTGCCACCACCAGGGGTAGAAGTGCATCCATGATCTAGTCATGTTTTAGTATTGGCCGTTCAAGCTGACAAATCTTTTGGGCTTCTTTTGCTCTTCCTTACTTGTGCCTCTTTTTTGTGTTTTCTAGTCTCTGGTCACCAGATAGTGGGAGTAAACTGTTATCAGAGATGGGCATGTCAGAGGACATACAGACAGGTCACGTGTTTCCAGAGGAGTATCTTCGACTGTTCCAGCTGATGGACAAGAGCCAGGAATTCACACAAAGCTGGCTTTATGAAGAGATCTTGGAGAACACACAGAGGGAGGGTTGGGGCTAAAATATAGACAGACTCGTCATACATGTATAGATTTACAGAAAACAAAATGTGCACACAAACACTTGTGATATACTGATGATTTAATATAGATGAGAGGTTCATACGAAAATACAAAAAAAAAAAAAACGTTAAAAATAAGTTATCCATGATGTTATCACAAATATATTTGTTACTGAAATTATTTAAAAATGACTGTGATAAACTCCACAAACTTCAGGGCCATGGATGAAGGACGTCAAATAAATGTTTTCCAGAATTGGGATTCTTAAGAGGCCTAAGAGATTTGAGACAAATACACTTAAATATAATACTGGGTCCTTACATAAGACTTATTGCCAGTAGAAGGAAAAAAAGGCTTTTGTAATGAAAAGTGTTTAAAGAAAGGTATTAATAGTAAAATAAAGAAATATCCCTGTATTGATGCAGCAACTTCACATCCAAAGGGGCTCATTCAAAAGAGTATATAAGACTTCTCAATTGTGCATGTGCTGCACTTAAAGGACTAGTACCACTGCAATTTTACTTAACAAAAACCCTAAGTGTGGTAATGTCATCTTAAGGAGCTCTGAGTGGTATCTATCTTGTATATTTTTGTATAATTTATTGTGAGTACATAGGCTAATGTGTGTGTCATGCCACATTTTCAGAAAAATGTGACCTGTGAATGTGATGTCATTTCTAAATGGATCATTAAATCAGAACTTTTATATGTAATGTGGGCGCAAAAGTAATTTAAGTTCTGTTTTAGTGTGTGCTTGCACTAGTGTAGGTGCTTTGGACAGAATGTATTACTTTGCTTCCCTGGTAATTGAAAACCTGTTGATTTCTGTTTATGCAATAATGTGCTTATACTTCATGCAAGCATCCGGTTTCATGTAATACATGTAAATCCACAATATATCTGTACTAATATGAAATAAATTATTTTACAGTAAAACCCATGTTTTTGATCTTTATTTGAAGTCGTCATCTTCTTTCGGTGGCTCCCTTTAGGGGTCACCATAGCAGATCATCTGCCTCCATCTCACCCTATCCCTGGCATCCTCCTCTGTCACACCAACCCTCTGCATGTCCTCCACTACATCTATGAATCTTCTCTGAGGTCTTCCTCTTTTCCTCCTCCTTGGCAGCTCCACATTCAGCATCCTTTGTCAAATATATCCCCTATCCTGCCTCTGCACATGTCCAAACCATCTCGGCCTTGCCTCTCTATTTCCTGAGCTGTCCCTCTGATGTACTAATTTCTAATCCTATCAATTCTGTTCACTCCCAGTGAAAAATCTTAACATCTCCAGCTCCGCACCTCCTATCTTTTTGTCAGTGCCACCATCTCCAAACCATACATCAGAGCAGGTCTCACTACCATCTTGTAAACCTTCCCTTTCACTCTTGCTGCTATCCTTCTTTCACAAATCACCCCTGACACTCGTCTCCACCCTGCCTGCACTCTCTTCTTCACCTCTCTTGTGCACTGTCCATTGCTTTGAATGGTTGACCTCTCCTCTCCTGTGCATACCTCCACCTCTCCAGGCTCTCTTCCACCTGCTCCCTGCTCTCACTACAGACCACAATGTCATCTGCAAACATCACAGTCCACGGAGACTCCTGCCTGACCTCACATGTCAACCTGTCCATCACCGTCGGAAACAAGAAGGGGCTCAGAGCCGATCCCTGATCTAATCCCACCCCCACCTTAAACCCATCTGTCACTCCTACTGCGCACGTCACCACTGTCTTGCTGTCCTCATACATGTCCTGCACCACCCTCACATACTTCTCTGCCACTCCTGACTTCCTCATACAGTACTGCAGTTTCTCTCTTGGCACCCTATCATATGCTTTTTCTAGATCCACAAAGACACAGTGCAGCTCCTTCTGACCTTCTCTATACTTCTTCATCAACACTCTCAAAGCAAACATCACATCTGTAGTGCTCTTTCTCAGCATGAAGCCATACTGCTGCTCACTGATCATCATCTCTCTTCTTAACCCAGCTTCAACAAGTCTTTCCCATAATTCGTAGTAAATCCCTCTGTATTTACTACAGCTCTGCACATCACCCTTGTACAGTACTCTTCTTCTCCACTTCTCAGGCATCCTCTCACTTTCCATTGCATTAAAGAATCTGGTTAAAAAGTCCACTGCCCTCTCTCATAGACATCTCCATACCTCCACAAGTATGTCATCTGAACCAACCGCCTTTACACTCCTCATCATCTTCATTTATTTTATTTTTAAGTATGGTGTCCAAAACACAGAAAATAAGTAAGGTAGGGTGACCCAACAAACTAAATGTGGGGCGAAAAATATGTTTGCGTGTGCCGAGAGATGAAATCTAACTTTTCAAAACTCCAGGTTAAGCATACTGTAATTTATTTGAATGAATTTTCCCAAACTGATTATTATAACTGATTATAACTTATTGTCTGGGACATGGGGACAAGAGATAAAAATCTTTACTGAGTCTGCAGTTCAGTGCAGTCTGGTAGCTGTGCAAGAAAACACTTAAAAGCACCATGAGAAAGTGGTTTGAACTGCGCCTGTACTAACAGTGAAGAGACAGAAGATGGCGACAGTGCGGCAAAGGCCTGATGATGACAGCGCTAGCGACGACCCCTGGCTGCTGCTGCTGCTGCTGCCTGTGGGTGACACAGTCCTCACAACAACATCTCCAGCAAGGTGTCTGATGTTAGTCTGTACCGCTCAGCCACCCTTTTCAGCCGTAAGTGCCGTTTCTCTCTTCCGTGTCACCGCTTTTTCAAAGGTCAGGTGATTTACGTGCCAGCTTCTTCATGTAATGTAAACGTATGTGTGTGTGTTTCAAAGGTGATCTGATATACTCTGCTTGCGTTAGCTGGCGTTAGCCTAATAGCAACATGTACGAAAACCAATCTGTCACCTCAGCATCAAGTATCGATATTAAACGGGTTTAACCAGTGACTGCATATAAACAGTCTGTGGGTTTAACACGAACAGTCAGCTATAAGCTGTTGTCGTTTTCTAGCAGTTTGGCGAAACGGCACTAGCCCGTCATGAAGCGTAACGTTAACGTTGAATCAAACGTAACCACTGCTGCCACCGACCTAATTTACAGTTAACGTGAAGCTAGGCTGTTGTCAAACACAGCTAAGATTAGGTTAATGAATTAACTTCCAGTTACTAACCAGCTAACTTTTACGAAGTCAGCGTCAAAACGGGAAGTGACTGTTCCTGTCTGCAGTCACTTCATGTGCTTTCCGTTAATGCCTGTGTTTAGATTCACCTGGGTAACATTAGTTTACATATCTGTAGCTGTAATATTAACTAAGTTTACTTGTCGAACTAGGTTTGGTTAGGTTAGGTTAGTCTCTAGCAAAACATTGATTAAAGCAGGGATGTCCAACTCGTTTTACCTGTGGGGTCACATATACATCCCATGTTGATGTCAGCTTAAGTGGGCCAGACCATTAAAAAAATGCCTCTGTTCATGTAAACAGATAGAACCGTCTATTTCTACAACAAATGATGCCTAAACTCAGGTATCTTTACAAAATAAATGCAGTTTCAACAGCGTTTCTTATTACAGGTGCATTACAGACCATAGTTGATCTAAAAATAAAAAAAAAGAACAAAACATTCAGATGTAGAGTTTTGCTTTTAGAACTAAACAGTTATATTATTGAGCTATATTATGTTATTATTATTATTTATTCATTATTATTGAACGGTTCTCTTTTAACTTCCTATCCAGTAATAATAATAACTTTATGCACCTTTCAAAATAAAGTTACAAATTGCTTTACAGGACAAGATAGGAAACAAAGATTTAAGAAAAGATAAAAGTGAAACATGTGCTGCATAAGATATAGGAATATACCCTGTTCAGCACAGCGATAAAAGGGAGAAATAAATACAACTCAAAATGAAAAACAGGTCAATTAAAAGCAAATATTAAAAAAAATTAAATAGATTAAAAATGATCACTAGGAGAATGTGATTAAACAATTATGAAGGACATCAAAGACATAACTCAAAGTGGGAAAAGCCTGCTTATAAAAAGATGTCTTTAAGAGGGATTTAAAAGACAATAGTGAGCTCGCCAATCAGGGAGGCGGTTCCAAAGAAAAGGTGCCCTGATAGAAAAAGCCCGATCACCCTCTGTTCTCAGGCGAGTTTGTGGGATGGCCAGCAGAGCCTTGGTTGAGGACCTTGGGTTATGACCAGGGGTGTATGGTGTCAGAAGATCTGAAATATACTTTGGTGTGACAATAAAGTCAACAATAAAATCTTAAAATCAGTTCTAAAATTAATAACCAATAGATAACCAATAAATGGAAGCTAAAATAGGCGTGATGTGGGGTTTTTTTTATTTGTTTTGGTATCTTATTAACAAACTGAAGATATTAATGACTTCCCTGCAATTTTCACACAGTGCAATCCATCCAGTGGGCTGGATTGGTCCCTGCGGTGGTTCAGTTGCAGGGGCTGCACGTTTGACACCCTGGGTTAAAGAGACTGCTGGCCTAAACTGGAAAACTGGCTGGCACTAATGCCTCACGACTTTTGGTGACTAGGTGCATTTAGCTAAATCATATAAAACGGTTATAGGTAAACATAACCTGGCTGTCTGCCTCCCCTGCTGTGTGTCATCATGTTCCTGTCTGCATCTCTGCTGCAGGTCTTGTGTCTTTGCAGTGGTCCTTTCACAGGACAGGGTTTGTTTCTTCTTACACTTTTGTTTGTCCTTTTGGCTGAATTCCCTTCTCCCTTTGTCTTTTATAATTCATGGTCCCCTGCGGAGTATGGTCCAAACAAAGGAGGAGAGGATGGATGTTTGTATGGACAAATGGCTCAGTGGGAGAGGTGCATTAAAGGATAGTGATTTAAAAAAACTATGCCATAAAGCATAAAAAAACAACTATCCATACTTTTCTGTAGTCTGGAGATTGTTTTATGTCTTAATGCCTCAGATGTTTGTCGTGGTTTGAGACTGTATATCTTCCAAAGGGACATTCAGAGCTTTGAACAATTATGTAACAGTGCTGTTTGTATGTCAGTGATTTTAAGGATTTGTATTATTTTAGCGATATTAAAGCACACTTTGCTTTCCATACTTAAGTTTTTGGTTTTTATTAAAATATACAGAGCTGATGCAAAACATAAAGACAAGGTGGTTACAGCATCCCACAGGATTTCACATCTCAGTGCTGATTGGTGCACTGACTCTTCTCCTGTTACACCATATATTTTACACACATGTCCATGAGGAATTTAATGGAAGCAGGGAATCAGAGTTATGTTTGGTGTGTCTGTCCAGACTTTCTTTTTTATCTCTCTAAATGTTTTGCCAGAGCAGTGCAGGGTTACAGGAAGAACAATTAGTGCTGCAGGATCCAGGACAGCCTTATTCCTCTGAGATAGGCTTTTATTAGCCATTTTGTCGAGGTTTGAGATTTTATCATTGTGTGGAGTCAAAAAATGAAATGAAAAATGCTAAACCTCTGTTGGTGGTTGGTGACCAGAGGCGAAGTTGCTGCCTATCCAGTAATGCTTTAAGGGGAGCCATTTGTGTTTATTTAGATAGGAATGTATCAAAGGTTTTAATTTATTCAATTAGCTAGAAATAAAATGTGTGTGAAAAATTTCTTTTTGCTAGTCAGACTTTTGCTGCAAGTCATTCCCTGCTCTTTTTACCCACATTTCCTGACTCTAGATCATCTAATAACAACAAAAAAAGAAATTTAGCAGTACTTTTGCCCTTAGTGAGTTGTTTTCTCACAGTATTTCAATGCTGACCACTTATGCTGGCATTACAGAGTATAGCTAATACCCAGAGATTGATTGTAAGGAGCTCCCAGCTGAAATACATGCCACACAGGAAAGTTAAGGAACAAGTAATGGCAGCTGTTTTGTTTGCAGGAGATGCAGCTATTTGTGTTCATAACATTGCAAAATAACAACAAATAGACGGGTTTCACATACCTCTTTGTCTTGTTTCAGTGTAAACATGCCCAAGACCGTGAAACTAAGAAGCCTCTCACTGTACATTGATTTAGAAGTGTGTGCAACAATAAATCATAAATCTGTAGAAACCTGTGGGACACTTAACTCAAAGTCTGTCAGAGAGGGGTCACTCCTTTGGATTCCTCTGCAGTGTGATATACCTTATATATGGGATTGGAAATTTGTGGAAAATGTATGCTTTATTCCATCTTTTGTGTGAAATTTTACTTTATCTTTTCTACTCTGGATCACTCTTTTACTCTTTTTCTAGTCTGAGCTAGGTGTCTCAATTGTTGTTTTATTGAAATCAGTATTTGAATGACTGTCAGATTGTGAGATTTTACGCCTTAATCCTACAACCCGAATTCTGGAAAAGTTGGGACGTTCTTTAAACTTGAACAAAATGAAAACCAAAGGACTTCCAAATCACATGAGCCAATATTTTATTCACAACAGAACATAGATAACATAACAAATGTTTAAACTGGGAAATTTTACAATTTTATGCACAAAATGAGCTCATTTCAAATTTGATGCTTACTACAGGTCTCAAAATAGTTGGGACAGGGGCATGTTTCCCATGGTGTAACATCTCCTCTTCTTTTCAAAACAGTCTGAAGACGTCTGGGCATCGAGATTATGAGTTTCTGGAGTTTTGGTGTTGGAATTTGGTCCTATTCTTGCCTGATATAGGTTTCCAGCTGCTGAAGAGTTCGTGGTGTCTTTGACGTATTTTCCATTAAATGA
>VUQS01069365.1:0-14371 GCA_015108495.1 Heterochromis multidens
CTAAGAAAACCACAGAACACAAAACCTGAGAACACAAAACTAAAGATACTTTAAACTTAGGACAAAGCATAACAACTCAAAACACTGGGTCAGACCCAGGACCATGACATAGTATTAGTCTTCACAATTATTATAATATAGGTTGTACTGGTTAGAGGGAAGACTTCAGAAGTTCCAATAAAACAAACATTTCCCCCTTATGTACTGGAAATGTCCTCATTTCCTGTACTGTGTTACAGTTAGTTTTGTTATTGTTCTTTTATTTTTATCTCAGTTACATAAAAATGTTTTTCCACACCTTTAGGCTTAGTTTTTGCTTGGTTTTAACTAACTATAATAACCTTGATGCATGTTGAAAATAAGTAGAGAACTAAATATGACATGACCAGACGTATCAGAAGCTGTTACATATAAGGTGAGATCATAAAGATCCGCAGATCAGGAAATTGGTTCTATTGAACTGTTTCTTGTGACAAATTCAAATGCAGCCTCAATTTGTTTTATTACTTTTCTCTGAATTTTTATCTTTGTTTGCCTTTTTCTTTTCTCTATAAGCAAACAGATAAAAAGCTTTTACATCTTTTACCAAGCAAACCAAAAGGTCTGTCACTTAGAGTTTTGGACTGGTCACAATGGATTTTCTGCTCTGAGATTCTTCATTCATTCTTTCATTCACTTTGTGTTTATTTACACAAGTATGTGTGATGGATTATATGAACTAATTCTGTGTGTCATCACATTTATTCTGTGTTTCTGTGTATTCATGCTGTTTTAAACAGAAAATAAGGAGCGTGCGTGTGTGTGTTTGAGCTGTATGTAGGTCAGAAGCTGCCAGGAAATCTGTGTTTCCTGGTCCTGCAAAGCAAAGCCGTCTGGTTCCTGTGTGTTCAGGTCGTACTCGTTTGTCGGCCCACCAAGAAACAGGCTCATTAGGCTAATTAGTCAGATTAATGCAGAGGTGACCGGCATGACAGAGGAGCTCCGGGGCTGAACAGATGGGACGGTAACACCACCAACCTGTCATGGCTGAGCAGAGTCAACAGTTCAACACTGAACATTACACAAGACCAACATTGACACAGAGGCTTCAGCTCCACTTTGAGCTCATCGGTGAGTGAAACTGAAACTACAAAGTACATTAGACAGAAAACCACAACAGCAACATGATGATATTCAAAGTGAAACACTGCTGATTTTAACTTAAGAGAAACCTGCTAACAGACCAATTAGCACAACGACAAGCAAAGACCCTCTATGCATGATATGTTTAGCCCAAATTGACTCAGAACGGCTGCCTCAACTCAATCAACAAAATGAATGACAGACTTTGAGTGCTTTCACCTGGTCCTTCATTTTAAAATCAAATCAGAGACCTTTGCTGTGTTTCTACATCCCCAATTTTGGGTCATCTAATGCAGTGAAAGTCATAAAAAGTGATAAAGCAACCACACAGAAACTCTAATATTACTGTACAAGAAGACTCTTTTTAGATACGAAGGAAAATGCAGTATTTCAGCAGCCAGATCATACACAAAAAAAGATAAGAGCTTCTCAAAAGTGTGGAGATTAACACTCCCTGTGGCAAAGATGCAGAAGCAGTGAGCAGAAACAGAGAAATACAGAAACAGTTTTAGAACACTTTGTTATAAATTCACTTTAAAAGGGATAAAACTGCCACAAATTTACACATGTATAATAACACATTTTTACAAAACTTATTAGAACTCACTAACTAAAGTCTCTCAATTGTAAAAATATTCAGACCCTTCATTTAATACTTTGTTGAAGGCCCTTTGGCTGGACCATGCAAAGGCAGTTAGAAACTTATCCCGAGGCATCTAAAGCTTTGTGTTTACTGTTGTACTGAAAGGTAAGGCCCTTTCCTCCAGTTTTAGGGTCTTGAAATCCAGAACAAGCTTTCTTTACTCTCCTTTCTTCCTTTTCCTTAGTTTTAAAGTCTCCCTGTCCCTGCTGCTGAGATGCAACCCGATGTCACAATGCTACCACCAACATTTTATTGTAGGGTCTTTACCTTACAATATAAAGCACCTTGAGGCGACTTTTGTTGTGGTTTGGCGCTATATAAATAAAATTGAATTGAATTAAATTGAACATGCTTCACTGTATGAAACATGTTGGATGATGAACAGTGAAAGTTACTGAACAGATACAGTGGTGTCAGAGACCTTTAGGGACTCTATTTCATCAGCAATGCACACAAATTCACAAATGCACTCCAGCCCTCAACTTTTCCAGTACTTACCCAACAAAGGTGGATGCAAAAATACAAATCCCCCACTCATTTGGATCAGATATAATGCCAGGTCCCCTGATGATAGATTGCATCTAGTGCAGCTAACAGTCAAGTGTGGCTTTTGCACACTGTATCCAGGTAGCTACCTCACCTAAACCACACATAGTATTTCCAGTAGTGTGAACACATTGAAGTGGACTATTTTCTGTCACCTGTCATGTGTCCTTGTTTTCTATTCTTTTAATATGAAAAGTTTCTGTCGCTGGAAGTCTACACACAGTTCTTTGGACTTTATGCCATAGTTTTTGTCTCGATATAACGTGTAGATTTTGTGACTATACATACACAAGTTTGTGCCTCTCTATACTACTGTATGCCCGTTCAATTCAGTTTGTCACTAGTCAAATCCAGTCAAGGCCTAAACACATCTAAAGGATTGTTAAAGGATGCTCATGAGCACGATTTGTAGGGTCTGAAGGTTTTTGTAAAGAACATTTTCCACCTTTGATTTTTTTTATGTAAAACGATGCAAACTGAAGCCTAATGAAAAGGCAACACTGTTAATTATTTTCCTCTGTAATCTCCCCAAGGAAGCAAACCACTGCTGGTAAAGACATTTTTATCTCTGTGCTACTTACAAAAACAAAATTGCCCCCAACTGAATCTTCCACCTCTTCACATTGGTTGCCAAAATAAAACACCGATGCCTACAGCACATCTGCATCACACTGTGCTGTGAAATTCTCAACCCTAGGATGCTGGAAACTGGATTGCATCAGGGGTTAAATGGTTAAAAGTTTAACCATACCACTAATTTGTGCATTTAGGAAAGCAACCTAAGAGATTCAGCAGCCCTGCCACAGTAGCCCTATAGCGCAGGCGTTCCTGTTTCTGAGCCCAGGGGAAGAAAACACTCACACATACAAATGGCATTCGTTTCTAATGATAGATGTTGGAATGACATGACAAGGACATGGTGATTCAGAGGAGGAAACAAAAGTGCAAATAACTCATTGATGCTTGTTTGTTACTCAGAGGAGGCATGCTGTACATAGCTCACTGAGTCCTGTAATTACACCCTCATCCCATCAAAGTCATCCCTTGGTGAGAAAAATGCTCAAGGTCATTTCTGTAGATATTATGAAACTGTTGCTTTAATACTTCTCACTACAATTTATATACCTGTTTGTACATTTTTCAGTCACAAGTACTCATTGTGCAAACCTGGCTCCTCAACAGCTTCCACAAAGCAAGTTAGTCTGGGCTGCTTGTCCCTTTAACCTTTACCTCCAGCTACCAGCTTTCTTATGCGAGCAGTTAATTAGATTAATTAAAAAATGATGACATAAAATGGACATTCCTGGTAAAATAATAATGAAATACTAAAGTGATGCTTTTTTTTTTTTTTTGCTGGACACACTGGAAAGCATGGAAGGGCAAAGAGAGTATTGTTTGTGACTTTGTGATACCAACATTTTCAGTATTTGTAACAATCAAACAGTTTTGGTAACCAGAGATCAGACTGCCAGGGCCTCTTCCTCTGACCCCCACCTGATCTACATACCACTGGACCCAAAAGGCCCCCCATGTGGTGAGCCCACAAGAGGGCAAGTTCTAATCCTGCCTCAGGCGAGGCATCTATCATGGTATGTTTTTATTGTTTTCATAGGGTAAAATCACACTGAGCTTGACCCCTTACCCAGGGCCAATTTCCTTGGGAGTCCCTGTCCCAGACAACACAGTTTCAGTGATCACTCAGGCATGCAAACCTCTCCACCAAAATTAGCTGCAATTCATAAAGGGCTCTGACAAAGGTGCCCCCTAGGTGAGGTATTTCAGGCATGTCCTGTCAGGGGAGACCCAGTACAAGCTGGAGAGACGTAAAGGGAAATCTTTTTTCAGTGTCCAAACAGAGGGCTTTCACTTTAACACTAAACACTGTCATCTTTTCAGTGAATTTTGGCTTGGTGGGATGGTACTTACAGTGCATCTGGAAAGCTTGAAATTCTTGCAAATTTATTACAAATACAAAACAAAAATATAACATGTACATAAGTATTCACAGCTTTTGCTCAATGCTTTGTTGAAGCACCTTTGGCAGTAATTACAGCCTCAAGACTTTTTGAGTATGATGCTACAATCTTGGCACACCTTGGGCAGTTTCTCCCATTTTTCTTTGCAGAACCTCTCAATCAGGTTGGATGGGGAGCGTCAGTGCACAGCCATTTTCAGATCTCTCCAGAGATGTTCAATCGGGTTCAAGTCTGGGCTCTGGCTGGGCCACTCAAGGACATTCGCAGAGTGGTCCTGAAGCCACTCCTTTGTTATCTTGGCTTTGTGCTTAGGGTTGTTGTCTTGTTGGAAGATGAACCTTTGCCCCAGTCCGAGGTCCAGAGCACTGTGGAGCAGGTTATCATCAAGGCATCAAGGATGTCTCTGTACATTTCTGCATTCATCTTTGCCTCGACCCTGACTAGTCTCCCAGTTCATGCTGCAGAAAAACATCCCCACAGCATGATGCTGCCACCACCATACTTCACTGTAGGGATGGTATTGTCCAGGTGTTGAGCGGTGCCTGGTTTCCTCCAGACATGACGCTTGGCATTCAGGCCAAAGAGTTCAATCTTTGTTTCATCAGACCAGAGAATTTTGTTTCTGAGAGTCCTTCAGATGTCTTTTGGCAAACTACAGATTGGCTGTCCTGTGCCTTTTACTGAGTGTCTTCTGTCTGGCCACTCTACCATACAGACCTGATTGGTGGAGTGCTGCAGAAGTGGTTGTCCTTCTGGAAGGTTCTCCTCTCTCCACAGAGCAATGCTGGAGTTCTGTCAGTGTGACCATCGGGTTCTTGGTCACCTCCCTGACTAAGGCCTTTCTACCCCAATCGTTGAGATTGGCCGGGCAGCCAGCTCTAGGTCCACCAGGAAGAGACCACTGTGCTCACTGGGACCTTCAATGATACAGAAATGTTTCTATACCTTTCCCCAGATCTGTGCCTCGGTATAATCCTGTCTCGGAGGTCTACAAACAATTCCTTGGACTTCATGGCTTGGTTTGTGCTCTGGCATGCACCGTCAACTATGGGACCTTATATAAACAGGTGTGTGCCTTTCCAAATCATGTCCAATCAACTGAATTTACCACAGGTGGACTCCAATCAAGTTGAAGAAACATCTGACAGATCATCAGTAGTGTCATTTTGAGTGTCATAGCAAAATTGAGTGAATACTTATGTACATGTTATATTTTTGCTTTTTTTTTTTTTTTTTAAATACATTTGCAAGAATTTCAACTAACCTTTTTCACTTTGTCATTATGGGGTATTGTGTGAAGAATTTTGAGGTGAAAAATGAACTGAATCCATTTTGGAATAAGGCTGTAACATGACAAAATGTGGAACAAATGAAGCGCTGTGAATACTTTCTGGATGCACTGTAAATTTAACCAGTTCTGAAAACTAAACCTTTTCGGTGGAAACACAGTAACACAGGGCTTCAAATAAGTACTTTCACTTTTGATACTTCACACAGATCCAAACTCTTCCTCTGAAGAGTAACACTTGCAGCATTTCAGTTAAAGTATAAAAATCAGATCTGAACTTGTGTTATTGTTCTTGAATGCACCTCAGCAGGTTCAGAGGGGTAAATATATTATTAAGCCTTGCTGGGTCTGACTTCACAGCTCCCTGCAAACTTGCCTCGGAATAAGAATGCCAACAAAAATCACTGTCACATCACTGATCAGACACCAGCTTCCTTCAAAAAACTGCTGAGATCTAAATATGTGAACCACTTCCTCCTGGTCCACTTGTCAACTTCAATTTTCTTAAATATTTTTTTTTAAATCCCTCATGGCCTTGTTCAGTCTCTGCAGCACATGTTCTGCCTGTCTTCCTGGGTTGTATTTTTTGATAGGCTTAAGTGAAAACCTTGCAGCAGCAGCAGGTTCATCAACTCTCAGTTTGACTCCACCTGTCTTAGCATCCAATAACATGTCAAACAGGCACCGGCAGGTTGTTAATGACGAGGTCTGATTCAAGAGGATGACGGTCGACTGCTTTTAGCATTAATATCTTTTATGACGTGTACTTGGCCTTCAGGCTGACACACAAAGCCTTCAGATACTAGATTGCAGACACGCTTTCCACAGATAAGTGATAGATCTGACAGCCAGAGCATCTGTTGCAGGACTCCTGCAAGAGAGTTCTCTGAGGTCTAAGTTATGATCAGTGACAACCCTAACCCCTAATCTTAACCCTAGTTAATCGGAGTATGTAATTTTTGGTATTAAATTGATCTTCCAAGTTGTGACAATTCAGAAACAAAAGAAATAATTGTTCTAACTGAAAGCATAAAAAATTACTTACATTTATTTGCAAAATCAAAAAGTTAGTTCATACCTTCTCCTAAATATAGGATTAGGGTAGGGTTTTCACTTATGATGACTTAGACCTCAGACAGACAACGTCTTAATATCCATGTTAGGCTTGTGTTAACATCCAACCATTTATATGAAATGCTCCCCTGTTTGACATATCTAACTAGAAATCAGAAGAACTGTAAGGCCAAAATATGTACCCCACAGTTAGGTTTAACCCCTGACCCTCTAACCCCAAACCCCAGACCCCTTATTGATTTGAAAAGTAACATCTTCTAGTTTCTGAATATGTTTGTTTAGCATGTGACTGAAATGCTACCCTAGCTCTAGCCCAAAGTGAGCTGCTGGTGTCTGGTGGATATTAAAAGGTTAAGCTTGTTGTGCTGCTGCAGAATGAATTTGGGACCAACAGATGGCACCCCGATGGTTCCTAAATGGCCTAAACCTTTTCCTTGCACATATTTTTTCCTTGCGATGAGAGACGCAAATGAAATCAGGATCCTGCTAAAAACAAAGCTGTCAGAACTGACAGCCAACACGGATCAACAGCTGGCTGCATGGATCTCTGCTGCTGGGCAGATGATTATTTAAAGCAGCTGAATGTCAGAGAAACTGTGATTTTGTGAGCCAACAGCGAGGAGTTGAGGCTGTGAGCATTCAGATCAATTTGATCTGCAAATAAATCCCCTGTTAAAAAAAAGCAGAGAAGAAGAAGAAGAAGAAGAAGAAGATGTGCTCTGACAGGATTTCGAGAGCAGTGAGATGTTATATCAGGACAGAAGTTCCTGCTTCAGGGACAAACAAACCATCAGACCAACTTCCCATCAGTTGTGTTGAATGAAAGCACACATCTTTCCATCTGACATCAGTATCTACCAGAACTGGGCTCATCCAATAATTACACAAAAACTATGAAGTGACTTTTTAACCTACTGCTGCGCTGACTCTACACTGTTTTTATTGTCTCAGTTATTGATTGATCTTCTAGGTAGGACCACCTTAGCTTCCAGCAGGACCTTGGTTTCAGTTCATTTTAGTTTTCTATCAAAATCTACTCAGACTTGAAACCAGCTCAACAACTGAATCATCTTTGGTTTTCTTTAAAGTAGCTTCTAATAGTGTTAGGGAGGATTCACTGGCAGCTTTTATAGATATGGGAGGGACCTCTGGTGAATCTATTAGTGTTCGGAAGCTCAAAAGATGAGTACTGTGGTAATGTGGTATTAATGTGATTATTGGTTGTATTGATATATGTATATGATATAAAACATTGCCTTAAAATGGCTCATTGATTCCCAAACAGGATCACCACATGTATGTGCATATTTCCACACAAAAGCTTGAATTTCCAATTGAACTGCTAAAAATGCAGAACAGGGAAAGATTGCCCTGTGGGGAAAAACGCACTGATTCTCTTTAAACCAAGTCATTTCTGCTGTAATTATTACTGGTGAGGAGGTGGCAAATACCTCACCTCCGGACTGGATTAAAAATCACTGACTGGGGCAGGTGAAATCAACCAGCCCCCAAAGAGGAGTAAATCCCTTCCAGATGGGTCTTAAGATAGCAGTTTTATAAATCTTTCACTTGTATAAATGTCTGTTTCCCATCCCAAATTTCTGCCTCTCAACAGGAGCACTCTGCAGTACATATTCACTGTAATTAATCCAAATTTGCAATTTTCAGTGCTACTCCTATTACTTAGTAAATTTACACTACTTAGAGGCACAAAGGGAAGCAAATTCTTGAATAAATATCATTCCCTAATACACCCGTAGCTATGAAAAGTGAGTTGCTGGCGCTCGAGTGGCAAATTAAAGTGCAACTCTGCACAGCGTCAAACAATCAAGCCAATTATCCCAGCAGGTAGTTTATAAGAAAAAATGCGTGAGGGAACGTAAAGCTTTCTCCTGAAGGTTTACTTCCTTGTAGCTGCTCCCCCTGAAAACCAACTTCTCTGCCTGCTCGAGCTACTTGTTAGATGATGACACCACCACCAGAGATGTTGATGATGATGATGATGATGATACAGAGAAAAAGAAATTGCACAAAGATGGTGCAACTGCATGGTGGAGAAAAGTGTTTGCGCATAAAAATGCTCCTTTAGTTTAACTCTACACTCTTATTTGCTTTCTTTTAGAAAGTAAAAAGAGAAGATGAATAAAACTGCCAGGTGTCTGTGTTAATAGTCTGTCTTCTAGAGTCAACAACTCTCATTAAAAGATCCACACCAACACTGTATCCTCCCAACAAGAGGAGCTGTGTGTGGATATCTTTTTCCTTCATGCCATAGAGCTCCATTGTTGGACACAAACTGTTCAAAAGACATCAGTGCACCACACTGATGCACTGGATGACATGTTCTGTCATTTCCATGATTTCAGTCCCACATACACCATCCTGCTGTCCCAAATACTCACCACCAAACTAAAACTACAATCATCCACATCTTAAAGGGTTCCCCAACAAAGTAGCTATTTCCTCTTTTTTGAAAACAGCAGTATTCTAGGTCTACATATGATATAACCAGCCTCAACTAATTAGGACAGAGCTGTAGCTTAGCATGCAGACTAGAAACAGGAGGGGAAGCAGCAGGTACAACTCTCAATTTAAAGTGTAAACTTACAAGTAACAACAGCTCTAAAGCTCAACTATTTAGGACAGTTCCGTATGCCTCCCACCCTTCCACGTGTACACATGGTGAGCCACAAGGTGGGAGATTCCCTCACAGAACACAGTAGGCATGAATGAGAACTAAGTTAGATTCAGCGTGAAACATGAAGCTGGGCTAGGGGTGGCTTGTAAAGTGGCTTGCAGATGTAGCAACAATAAGTTGAAGCAACTTAAATAGCACGTCCCAGTAAAGACTGGTTGTGTAGACGTTTACAGATGAATCATCAGCTAGGCTAAGCTTGACTTCATGGCCTGTCTGAACTAACACTATAATCAATTCAATCTCCCCACTGGTTATATTCAGCATCTAGGGACAGACATTGATAAAATTTTATTGACAGCAATGCCCTTATGGATTCTGCTTATAGGTCAGATTCTTTATTAATTCCCTTATTGATTCCTCATCAATTTTCAGTGTGGGGGGAGAAATACACCTACACAGGTTTTGAAGATCAATGCAGCAGTTTTAATAGCTCTGAGTTCAAACGCAGTGCAGAAAAAGCGCCCACACCATGAGTTTGATTATTCCCTATTGTAAAACTGTCAGAGAAGTAATTGTTTACTTTCCATGGACTGATCATTTGGATCAGACTCTTATCCCTAGTAGCATCTCTGGTTGTAGCACAGGGTTTAGTGAGAGAGCTCAGGTTTTGGTGTCTCCATCATATACATTAAACTCATGTTTTCAATCCTCAACTTTAGTCATGTGGCTGCCACCATATTTGTTTTATTCAAACTGGACATGACGAGCGAGAAGTGGATGGAACTCAGGATCTGGGGAACCAATCGCCCCCTGCTGGCTATAACAAACAATGCAAGTTTAATGCCTTTCCACATTAGCATAACCTTTCTGGCCTACCTATACCTATACAGCTTATTCTCCCACTGTGATTATAAAACTTTTGTAAGCTGCACCTAAGAACAAAATCGGCTCTGCATTTGGTTCCTGAAAAATAAATCTAATCAAATGAAAATCTCTCAGCTGATCAGATTAATTTCTGTTGAAATCTGCCTCGATCTGCAAGTTCAATTAACTACAGTAAATTTTTAATAAACCCCATCAATGCAGTGCTTTTGTTGGTCTGTTTTATTTTTCAGTTTGAGTTCTTTGAGCACAAACATGCTCAGAGTCTGATCCATGGTCAGTGTAGCAGCCATTAATTTCACACAGACTGGTTCAGACAGAGGGGAGAAAAAAAAAGAGGGAGAAAGAGAGGAGGAAGCTCTAAGCTCATCCTCAGCTTCATTCTCGTTCAGTCTCGATCCACTCACCTTCCCCTCTCTCTTTCTCTTTCTCTCTCTCTCTCTCTCTCTCTCATTTTCCCTTCTCAGTGTCTATGTCTCTCACCCGCTCTCTCTCGCTGGTGCAGTCTCAATGATGTATGGCTGCCATCACTGAAAATAATGACTCGTCTGCCCGTAATCTTTTATTTCACTGCAAGGCCGAGGTGGAGGAGGAAGAGGAAGGAGGGAGGGCAGAAGCTAAGGAAGAAGGAAGAAGAAAAAGAAAGGAGGTGGGGAACAGGAGAGGGAGAAAGAGAAGAAGAATCTTTTACATCTGGATGATGAGGTGGCAGAGATACTGTCATCTATCTGGAGGAGGAGCCGGTGGAAGAGGAGGATGGAGACTCTGTAACACACAGTCCACACTGACTCCCTAGTGACTGAACCAGCCTCAGATTTACTGAGTATGAAGAAGTCAAATCCCTCAGAGTTCATACTGTAGTGCATAATCATTTCACCCCCATCAATCTGAACACATCACACTGAACAGAAATTTCTATATTTCATCAAATGAAAAGTGAGTTCCTATCAATCATAATTTAAAGATATGAAAATAAAATTGAAATGACTTGATTTAATATTATGTTTTTCATTGTATTAATAATACAAGAACATGTGTTTATACTAGGTCAGTTTTTCTAAGAAAAGGGTGATGCATGGTATCAGCCCTAGGTTAGACCTAACTTGGCTAAGAATAAAGATTCCTTCCCCAGCTGAAATTATTTCCACTGGAAAATATTCCTTGCATTTCCTGCATTTCATCAGTTCGGTCTGGAATTTCACTCGGAGGAAATGGAGGAAGTTGAAGTAGCTATTGTCAAATTGATGGAAACACCAAACTATTCTCATCACAGGGCTTCAAATACTGCAGCTTTATCAAAGCCGCTGGCAGCAGAGAGAGAAACCAGGTGTTTTTTGTTGTGGTCACGGCAATATTGGACAACAAGAGTGACAGTGTTTTACCCATGGATGTAGCTTGTAGCTCTGAAAAAAAAATGCTATAAAATTGCATTTTTTTCCTAATGGCCACTCCCCTGGTTGCAGAAAGAAATCCAGTTTATAAAAGTCTAAGGGAATACAATGCTTAGCTCCCTTGATCCATGCCCACGGTAAACACGTTCCTGTTGGTCTCAATTGCTAGTTTCAAGTCTTATTTAATGAAACATGATGTTCACTTTGTAAATTATGGTCCTGCATAAAGTCCAACAGAAAAACACAGCAGGGTCTGCTGAAAGAGCCCTGCTTTCTGACTGAAAAAGGCAGTGTCCCTCATTTTCATAGTTGCATCCAACCTGTGTGATGACTGGTTTCAAAAAGGTATGACAGTCAAATAGCTTAGCACAAGTCTTTGAAATAGCAGCTGTTGCAACAGCTGGGTCCATCTTTTATATACCATTTAGGTTGACTTTGAATATTGGTTATGTTTAGGCACCAAAACTACTTGGTTAGGTTTACAAAATGAGTTAAAACACTACGCTTCACAACATTAATCCTGTACACTGGAAAAAGGTAGCCAGTGGGTTCAAACATGACACCAGGTGGTCCGGACCAAGCACTGGTTTGTGACAAGTTGTGTAAGAGATTACGCTCTCTACCTGCAATTAATGGCAACTGTGTGTCTTGATAAAACACAGACACATAGGTGTATTTGGGAACATATACAACACTAGAAAGAAGTTAAGGTGAGAGCAACTGGGTTGCTGATTAATGGGTTGCTGTAATGTCACCAACAGGTGGGCAAATGTTGTGTCCTGTATTTGTTCATATTCTGCCAAATTTGTGCCATAAAAGAAAGCAAAATTATCTATGAGCAGTTGTTAGTAATGTTCCCATCAATGTAAAGGCAGCTATCGCTGAGGATCAAAACTTCTGAAACGTCTTTTATTGTTCCTTTTAAAAGAGTTCTTTTTTCTTGCTGGGTGCGCATATCTATTGCTTTGACCTTTAGTTTCACAATAAAATCCCATCTGGTATCAATAGGGAATATTTTATCCCCACCCACCATCTCACCCCATATTGTTAATGCCATTTGAATGGGGCTTAAGAAATCCATACTCGTGACTCTGGAAACATCTGAGGCACGGCAGCACTAAGTAAGGCGACACGTTAGTGCTAATGTTTAATCAGTTTGTTTGTCATGTTTAGTGTGTTAACATGCCTTACAATCACCAGTAGAAGCTGATGGGAATGTCCATAGTTTTGCAACTATTTTGACACAATGATAGCCCAACATTCCAAAGGGACATGCACATCTAAACCAAATCTGATAGCAAACCCATACAACAGACGTCAAAACATTTTACTTCATCCCAAATGTAAACCTGTGGTTGGTGCTAAAGGAAAAGGTCAGTTACATCTTCCAGTTCTTGATAGATTTTATGAATTTTCAGTTTGATATGGTTTTGCTGGATTTAATGCATATTCAGTTATTTTTACCACTTTTATGTACCAGTCGGCATAAATGAGTAAAATAAGTATATTTGTGTTTAATTTTCTTATTTTCTGGTATTTTCTTTATAAAGTAACTATGCTTTAATGATATGTAAGGAGTATCTATTTCATTAAAATGCTATTTAGGAAGTATTTTATTTATTGTGAATGACTGTGGAGGTGATCTGAACTGCATCAGTCATTGTTATCGTCCCGTCTTCTCCATCCAAAAATGAGCCCAGAAGAGTTTAAAGCTGCTGCTCATTGGGCTCGTTAACATCGTCTCCTTCGTTAAGGATCTCTCCGCTCATTAGGCTTCTCCTTCCTAACGAGCCGTCTCCTGACCTTGGAGTTGTGGGTTTTTTGCCAGGGGGGCCTAATGAGCACACTCAGAGCGTCCTGTCGGCATATGGAGGAGCTGCCTGGGCGTCTTGGCTGAGGATGGAGGCTCCACAGGACGAGCTGGACCTCCTCCAGAAGACATCCCGCCAAAATGAAGACCATGAATAGCTTGTTGGCATTGTTCATCTTATCCTGCTGCTATTATCATTTCTAAGACCTCTTAGTTTATATCTTATCATTTATTGGTACAAAAGGGGTGTATTTTGTTGCACATTGTCTATTTTTCTGTCTGTTCTATTGTGTTCTCTTTTTTGGCTTTCTGCTTGTTTTGATTTGTAGAATTTCCAATGAATATTGAGACGGAACCTCAGGCTCTCTTTTATACAGAAGCACATTAATATCACACTGTGATAATCCTCCTCTGTGAGTTTTATCAAAACAGGCAACAATAAAGTGCTTCATTATACAAACGGAGATTCTCCTTCAGGAGTTTTTTTTTCTTTTCTCTTCACAGTTTTCCTTTAGTACTGAAAAGCCGGGTGGAGATGGTCCATGCGCGCACCGTATGGTGAGCGGGGACACACGCAAACACTCGGGGCCGTGTGTGTTGGCAGTAGCTGTGGTGTTGTGGGTAATTTGGTCAGATATGGAAGAAGTCATGCCAACGAGGCTCCGAGCATGCAGAGAGCAGACAGGAACTAATGACCTTCACACACACGTTACACACCAACCATATGTCTCTTTGTGTGTGTGTTTAATGTCTGCATGCCTGTCTGGGTTTGGGTCAACTTTTATTGCATTTGTTTCCATATGGTATTATCACATATAATATCTAATAGAAATAATGGTACACTTGTGATAGCTCCTAGGCCTCAAAACCCACATCCTGCTTGTCTGGTTGCTGTAGGGCTCATTGGGAGTGATGGATAAGGAGTGGGCTAGTTTGACTGCTTGACTGATTGTGATTGCTTACTCATATAACTGACTTTTTGGAGCTTAAATTGTCCACTC
>VUQS01069370.1:0-10244 GCA_015108495.1 Heterochromis multidens
AGACCATCTCTGAACCGAGGAGGGGGCCGAAGGGTACATCTGTCACCATCTTACAATGCTATGATTGCAGCCATTCCCCAATCTCTGTGAATGGTACTCATGGCCATTGATCAATGGTCATGGCAATTTGCATACTAATGATCATGAAACTGACCTCATGGCCCATTGTTAGTCAGTGGTGCTGGTTTCGGTCATTATGCAAATGTACTGTTTATAAGGTTGGGGAAACCTGCAGTCAGCTGAGACTGAAGAAGTCACCAGAGGTGACGAAACATTTCTCCCACTAAAAAACGTTACATCCAGATGAACAGATTCAGCTTTTTGGGATTCTTGAAATAACATTTCCATGCACAGTGTTTAGCAAATCATTATTCTAAGGCTGACATTAAACTTGTATTTTTCCATCTGCACAAACTAATGAGCATGCTTGCTAGAAAGGTCCTGGTCTCCATTCTTCATCATCAAAGTTTCCATCAGAGTATTGCAAGCCCTACACTGACACCCAGGTATACGCATAGGGGATTTTTTTTTTTTTTTTTTTACATAAGCTCCAAGTAATGGTTAGCTAATGTATTTTACCTTACTACTGCCACTCTGTTATAGCTCTCCTGCTGGTATAGTCATCTAAATTGTGGCAGCTTGTTCCAAAAATAACATGACCTTATAAAATTTTACTCAATTACTTTGTTTACTTATTAATTTTTTGTTTTGTTTGATTTTTCTTTTACTTACTTACTTTGCTAAACCAATGTCAACAGTTGTCGCTGATACTGAATATGCAGTACTCAGTTTGTAAACAAAATATCATGAAATTTAAACAGAGCACCAAACTGCAGTGACTTCACCGTACCTGTGTCAGTCTAACTTAGCAGTTTTATTGTTGGAAATGAGTTTCTGCTGGTGTGTGGGAGAAGTTGCCGTAGTGACAGAAAAGCAACCTCTGTTAGTGGTAGTCTATATCTTACTTTAGTCATCCACAAAGTGTGTAGAACAGCTGAGGCTTATATAAAGTAAAAAACTGTAGGTTTAGCAAAGTCTAGGTTTGTTACTGAAAAAAATAACCTGGTATCTTGTTACATTATTATTATTATTATCGTATAAGCACCAAAATCTGTGTGTTGGTATATGACTGGAAATTGCAAATAAAATACACAAAAAAAACTATATTTACTGTTTTTAAGTCAGTATATTGAGAGTCATCTTGCCACCTGTTTCACACAAAACATTACAATTACTTTGATTTTTGGTGACATTACTGCAGATCTTTCTTGTTGTTAATGTCTTTAATGTGTGTCACCGTGATGTCTTTATTGTTATGGTTATATTTGTCTGACAGTTTCCATGAAACACAAATGGAATTTCCAAAAGGACAATAAACAATAATCAGTGCTCAAGGTTGAAAATTCATTGTTGACCTCAGAAACAACGTTTTTTTAAAATAATCACACAAGTAATACCTCCCAGCTTCCTGTTACATAATTATCTTATCTATTCACATCTAAGCATTCATTGTCTTATTCTTATATACACTGGCAATTTTTGTTTTAATTTACGTTTGTTTTTTAAAAGTTATTTTTTCTTTTACTTAGAAGCAGAGGTGCAGCTTGCCACCAGACACGGCAACTGCTTGGAGTTATCTTTATGGGAGTGAAAAAAGGAGATGATGAGAAATAAAGCAAGACAGTAGAGTAGTAGAGCAGTGATGATTAAATATAATGCTAAATAACTTAATGCTGCTAGTCTCTAATGTAACTCCCACTAGCATCACATTATTTCCTTTGTTTACTTTGACATTAGTTAACATTAGTTCACATTAGCTAGTAGTTACAGTATTAACACTTTAGCTTGATCTTGGGCATTGTTACCAAAATAAACATTGTCTGCCATTTTTAGAGTAATGTTTTACCTGTTGTTTTATAGGACAATGGTAATGGAGTGATTTGGAGGGTCATTATCATTATCTTTTCTCAGAAGGTGCCTCCTTTAAATGCTGATAATGCTAATTATTAGTCCACTTGTAATTCATTATATTGTATGTGCTTTGAACTCTTAAAGATGAAAGATTCCTTGTTACATGATATGCCATGTTTCTTTTTGTAATTTCAGTTCAGTAAAAAAAAAAAAAATCACTTACATTTTTATTATTATTTATTTATTTAATTATTTATAATGGTAGTGTACACTGGTTGGAGGGGCCCCATGTGAATTTTTGTCTAGGGTCCCAACAAACTCTAGAATCACCACTGCTTAGTACCTTAATCCTATGTATTGTGCATATTGTGGATGTACTGGAGCTACCGATATTAGCAATAGTCCGTTTATTTCACCAAAGACAAAACAAAACACACTGTTTGGTTGAAAAAAACCACAAGTAAGACTTTATCCACAATGCTGTGGTGCAACTTACAGTATATATGTACCACATTGTGTGCTGTGGATGCCCTGTAGGGCTGAAAAGAGATGACTCAGTGTTTTAAAAACTGGTCAGCAGCATAGGCCAAGCTGAGGCCCATGAGGTAAGGACTAAGTCTATGCAAAGACCAGCTTCAGAAAAGTTTATTTTGCACTAAAGAAAAGAAAGCTGATATTATAAATCCTGTGTCCAGGTAGATGTTAGTCTGGCCTTGGGCATTCATTTTACGTTGTTCCCCTTGCTCGCTCTTTAGGGTTCACTATATACATCAAATAAAGGCAAAAAAAAATATCCCCCAAAATCTTAAGGGAAATAGCAGCACTAAGAAATAGCAGCTTTAGAAGCCTAAACCTTCCTCCCAGAGCACCACACATCACTTTTGTCCAGAACAGGTTTCTTTGCCGCATATATGAGCCACAACACCTTGAGTGAAAATTTCACTTTCCAGAAGTCAGAGGCAACCTGCAAGCTGTCTTACCTTTTTGTCTAAACTTTTCCTCCTAAAAGTAACTTTTTATGCAGAATTTATATATATAGCAAAAGCATTTTTTACTTTTTGTATTCAGTGTATATCAAACATATAAGAGACTGAGAATATTCACATATATTAAATAAAATTCCATGTTATACATGCATTAGGGCCATTCTAGTACTGTATATAAATAAAAATTACGGAGCCAGAGGAGGGTGGCAATATTCCTAGAAAAAATTGAGAACTTACAAGATTAAAGTGGTAAACAGGGAACAATGCATGCAACAGCGAGAAGGTGTAAGTGTGTCTGTGGCATTAAGGCTCTCAGCTAATCCAAATCAGTATGTTTTCTACTGAACAGGCCAAATTCACAGCAATGTCTCTTTAAAGTCTGGATGTCTCTGATAATAACTTAAACAGTAAAATCATAAATATTGAATCTTATTGCAAAGTATAATTTGACTAGGTTATCCACTGCAGGAATAACACAAAGCATGTAGCTGCATCTGTGGTTTTATGAGGTTGCAAAGTGAAGTGACAGTTTCTTAGGAAAACACATTTTTTTGTTTTGTTTTGTTTCCAGGTAAAGGTGATTTTCTGAGGGTTTTTTTGTGCAAATCTGTAACTTTAAAATGTCACTACCAATACCAGTACCACTTGCAGCAAAACAACCCCAGAGCATGATGCTACCACCACCATGCTTGACAGTTGGTACAGTGTTTTTAAGTTTGAAAGCCTCACCTTTACTCCTCCAAACACA
Source organism: Heterochromis multidens (assembly GCA_015108495.1). Classification (NCBI taxonomy): domain Eukaryota; kingdom Metazoa; phylum Chordata; class Actinopteri; order Cichliformes; family Cichlidae; genus Heterochromis; species Heterochromis multidens. Next base: position 3,646 of record VUQS01069370.1, read on the forward strand.
CCTCTTGTCATTGTGGCCAGATAGCTCAATCTTCGTCTTGTCTGACCATGAAAAATAAAGCATTCATCTTGTCCATGTGGGAGGCTGCAAATTTTAGTCGAGCTTGAAGGTGTTGATTTTGGAGCAGAGGCTTCTTTCCTGGTCGGCACCCTATCAGTCCATGGTGATGTAAAACTCGTTTCACTGTGGAAAGTGAAGTTCATGGCAGACTTGAGCCTTGGTGGTTCCTGAACATCCAAACCAATTTCCTCTCATCTGAGGGTGACACTTTATGTACACTTGTTTGAAATGATGATCTTGGAATCTGCAGTGGTTTAGAAATGGCTCAGAGAGACCTTACCAACTTGTGTAAATCTACAGTTCTCCTTCTTAGATCTTCACTGAGTTCCTTGGACTTTCCCATTGTTCTGAGTATTGGTCAATCCAATGAGTGATGTCTAACAAATCCTTTTTATGCTGGCAAAAAGAAACTACCAGTTGTAGTCAGTCATGATAACTAACAAGAAGTTAATAGGCCTTCTCTATTTAAAAGACATTTTAGAACCTTCAGCACCACTTATTAAAAGATTTAAGTAAATGTATGTATATATTTGAGCCTGTATGTGCACTTTTGACCCTGTGTGGATTAAAGAAAATCCAAAATAAATTCAAACTTGTGCACCTACTTCTTGCTTTTTAAAGTCATTAAAGATGTATGCTGTACAATCATTCCACCCTGGAAAAAGAACAGTTCAAAGAAACCATTAAAAGCCCAAAATTACCATGACATTCATGCCCATGATGACTGGATGGAAACTTCTAACCACAACTGTATAGTCTGAAAGAGAGATTAAACTGATGCAGCACTACTCGCTGCAGAGATAAAACCTGCATACCTGCTCCCTTGTGGCAATGTTCCTCTTAAAGAAATGGCATATGCAAGCCTTCCTTTGGCATGCAGTAGCATATGGTATAGTGCAGTGAATGTTTAATTTTAAAAAACCTAAGTTTCTCACATTGGCCTGCAGGCTTGGCTGTATTTCTTTTTGAGAACTGTGAGGACAGAGCTACATCATAAAAAAGAAAGTTTTTTTGGCCTGGGGTGGGGATGTTCCAGGAACTAAGTCAGAGAACACACTTTTCTAAACCACCAAAACACCCGCTGAGAGGAAGCTGAGCCACAGAGGATAGGCGCAAACCTGGCAGAGTCAGACGTACTGTAGCTTAGCAATAGGCACCATGTTACTGTTGCCAGTATTATCTTTACTGTCACTAAAAATAACAACACCTGCCATACTGAAGCAATAGTTTATAGGTGCAAAACAAAACAGGGAAAAGGCAGTCAAGCTAATTATTATAATTAAGCAAGTAAGATTCACAACAAGAACATAACAGAAGAGAAGATTAAGTCACTCAGAGAAAAAGCTGCAGAGGAAGGTTTTCACTCAGTAGGGATTTACAGAAAATGTAAGGTAAGGCAGATCATCTGTGTTGTATTACAAAATCTGGAAGGAGGATGTTAGAAGTCAGTCAGGGAGCCACAGCAGTGACTGACATGGATGTTACATGATGCTGATTATGAATTCTCACCACACACTGCCAGTGTCACAACCAGCTTCTCTGAGTCACACTCAAGTGGGATGGAGTTTGGAAAAGCTGTGTGCAATTTTTTTTTCTTCTTCATCTTCTTCTTATCCCCCTGTGTGGCAGCAGATGGGACTCCCCTTCCTGGAGACACAGACAGGGACACAAAAACATGATGCTGCTGAACAACCCTGTAGACAACCCTGGTAACCAAAACCCTGGGGAAGCTGTTGGAGTTCAGTTCCCCCCGTAATGAAGTGGAAGCCTCATTTGAACACGCCTGAATGATGGATTTACTGTTCATTTTCATCTGCAGCATTTCAATCAATGCCCTTAGAGCAGAGATATGCCACATTTGCTGCAATATTAATTTTAATTTGGGAAATGTTTGCTTCAGTTTCTCGATTTTTTTTTTTTTTTTGGAGCTTGGAGATGGTCAAACAATTTTGTGATTATAAGGCCCAACCTTCAAAAAAATCAACCCAGGGTCAAGCTCAAAATGCTGGCAGCGATCCAGTCTGCTTCACTGTCCTTTAGAAAGAAGCCTTATTAGCTCCTGGGGTGTTTTTCTGTAGCTGACCCTGTGCACTGACCTTCCAGCAGAGAGCGACAGGCAAAAACACAATTTCTCAGCAGGGATCACTAAAGCATGTAATTCATTCATTAATCCTTCTCGCCTCTGATTAAGAATATGTGTGACTGCTAAGTGGGTTAAATATGCATGTATTACAAATTTTATGAAAATGCTGAGGCTTTTTGTATTTTCCATCGTTAAACTTTAAGCAAGTCGGAAAATGAAATCATGCAATGGGCCTTGCCTTTTTTTTTTAAAGTTTATGGAAAGCAAAAATATATTTCACTAATATAATTGTGTTACCATAGATGGAAGAAACAATTACATCTTATGTATGGAAAAAAACCCAGTAAAGATTGTTTGCAGGTCTTGAAGGATGGTGCCATACATCTTCAGCTCTGAGTGAACCCTGAGACACTCAAAGACTTTGTTTTCAGAAATTTTATGTATCACACTATATTTGTTCTTTTAGGTTGTAATGTACCCTTGAAGGACACTTTATTAGATACACTTTGCTAGTACCAGTTTGGAACCCCTTTTGCATTCAGAACTGTCTTAATTCTTCATGGCACAGATTCAACAAGGTGCTGGAAACATTCCTCAGAGATTTTGGTCCATGTTGACATGATAGCATCAAACAGTTGCTGCAGATTTGTCAGCTGCACATCCATGATGAGAATCCTTCATTCCACTGCATCCCAAAGGTGCTCTATTGGACTGAGATCTGGTGACTGTGGAGGCCATTTGAGTACAGTGAACTCATTGTCATGTTCAAGAAACCAATATGAGATGATCTGAGGTTTGTGACATGTTGCAAAGCAACAATATGGCACTTAAACAATGCTCAATTATACTAAGGGACACAAAGTTTGCCAAGAAAATATACCTCATATTATTACACCACCAACAACACCCTGAACTGTTGATACATGGTAGGATGGATCCATGCTTTCATGTTGTTTGCACCAAATTCTTACCCTACCATCTGAATGTCTCTTGTCTGGCACCAATAGGATTGGCTCACTTTTGAAACCGTCCTCAAGTGGCCACTAGAGGAACTGCAGGTGTTGTCCTGAAGGTTGCCATTTGGGTGAAGGACACAGGAAGGAAAGTGGACAAACCAACTTAGAAGAGGAGAAAACACAAGGCTAAATACACAAAGGTAAAATAACAGGTGAAAACAATCAGAGAACAAGATATAGACTTGAAGTAAATTTAACTTTGACACACAAGAAAAATGACTAAATTAAGAGTAAAACATGGAAGATGTTGGAACAATGCTGAATCCCAAGAAATAAATCAAAGAAAAACTAAGAACATGGCAGATCATAGAGGAGTCAAAAATTCTTATTATTTAGTACAATATTATCAAAGCAGTATTTCTTTTTTTAAACTTAGATTTTTCCACATTTGATGTCAAACACCCAGTCTTACATCACAAAAAGTCTATTTTTAGTTTTTACAGCTTGTTACAAACTCATCTGTGATGATTTTGACAGAAAGCAATAAATCTGGTGAAGTAATATTCTCTACCCTTCAGTTTTAATTGGCAATGGCATGCTGATGAAATGTAGACACTAAAATATGCAAAGAACGTATATACCACAAAGGCGTGAGGTCAGGACAGACAGATGGTTCACAGTGTGAACTGAAATGCGCTACAGCATAAAAATCTGGCACCCAGACTCATCCCCTTAAAGCCAGGTCAAGTTGTTCTCTCCAAGATGTAACTCATCACATAATATGAGTCATTGTGGCCGAATTATCCCACAAAAGACAGACATCAATAACCTCTACCCTCCAGGCTGCCTAATTGTAATGACTTTGCAACAAAAGACACGTCACTGCCTTTATTTAATTACCTTCCATCTTTATTGGCTTAATTGTTTGTGACAAGACGTTCACCTAGACATAGACTAGGAGGGTGACAGGGTAAATGATATGGCGATGAGTAATTAATGTGTTTCTTAATCAAACTGGAAGCTGCTGGGTTATATATGGATCAGCAGCTCATTTCAACAAAGTTATCCTGGTTGAATCAATGAAGAGATTCCTGCGTGTCTTCTATAAAAACATGTTGTTTTTTTCTCCAATGAGCTTGTGTGCAGTTTGGATTTAAGGACAGGTTGAAATTTTGTTTTAAGATTTGTTTATTTCTTTAGAGCTTTTCAGATGTGCCCAGCTAACAAACCTGACTACCTCTGATGTGTTGTATGCATTAAAGCAGTCCACTGGGCTCCTCCAACTGGCTTGTTTGTGATAACCCAAGAGGACTGTGAGCACTGAAGAGATACAGCAGCTTAAGTCTAGGGGTTTTGCCTTCTGTTTAATTAAAGTCCCTTTTCACATCAAGAAAGCTTTGAAAAACTTAAATATTAAATAGTGCATTTGTCTTCAATGAATGTGCCTATTTAAAAAAAAAAAAACATCCAATCAATTCAATATACTTTGCGGGAAAAATTGAAGGAAGGCATTCATCAAATATGTAGCCTGTCTGAGTGCTATTCAAATGATTGGTTTGGTGTTTAGTCAGGAGAAAGTGATTCTAATTTAAACTGTCTGGCATGTTCTCTGCTTCTCAAAGCAAACACTGCTCTGAGCAGTGACGCTGAGGTCTTAAAGGGAAAGTTCACTTCATAAAGAAGCATTCTGTCAATTGGGTGTGGAATATTTTAGACAAGATTTGAGAAAAAGTAGAAAGGCTGTGTTAAAGCTACTGTCTGATTTGTTGCACTGTCAGTGGGGCGCACTAAAAATGCCTCATTCACAGTTTGAAACAATACGTCATGTGGTTTTCTCTGGACAGTGAGAACATCTTTTGATTTGTTTCTTTAGAGGGTTTCTTGTTTAAAGCCACAATTTACCATACAAAACAAACAAAATTGTTGCTCTTCCACAAAACAAGGGATTAATATGTGCTACCTCTCAAATTGTTTTTTAAATGCACAGCCTAAACATAAAGCAAAAACAAAACAAGAAAATAAGGCTATAAATTATGTTCCTCTAAATTTATCTCAAGAATGAGAATGAGGCTTAGATTGAATAATAATTTCATTAGATAAAATAACTTAATAACTGAAAAATAGGCTAGAAAACCAGTCAGTGACCCCATGGTAACCACTGGTTGCTATAAACTGTGTATTCCCCAACTAGTTGGCAAGTGGTTGTGGGAGGCTGCTTGCCATTGCTATATGAAACTGGTTGCAAAGAGGTACACAGTCCTGCACTGAAAACTGTGAAGAGGGTGCTGCACCAAAAAACCTCTTTGTGATTGCTTTGGTCCCTAGCATATTGCCACAGTCGCCCATAGTTTGCATAGAAGATGCCAACTTGTGACCAAACACTCTACAACTACTTGCTAAAAGGTAATGAAACTGCGAAGAGTGTGACACAGACTGGAAATGGAGCACATTTACCTTTGAAGTTAAAAGTTGCGCCTTTTAAAACATGTTGATGGTACCATTAAGACACAACTTTTACTCTGAAGGTGAACGTATTGCGTCGCACTTTTGCAAGTTTCACTATTGTTTGGTTGTTAGCCTGTTTGCAGACAAGCTGGTGTCTTCCATGCACACTATGGGTGACCATGGCAATCTGCTAGCGACCAAAGCAATCACAAAGAGTACCCTCTGAGTGATCGATTTCACCCAGTGATAGCCAGCAACCTCCAGCAACCACTACAGACCAACTGGTTGGCTAATGCACATTTTTCCCTTAGTGACTGGAGGTTGCCAGGGGATTGCCAACTGGTCTCTAGGCCTGTGTGACTGAGGCCTAAGAAAGATAAGAAATATCCAAAATATACCTACACAGTAACTTGTATGTGACAGTGCCAGTTCTAAATTCAAGCAACCTTAACACAAGGGGGTTATGTAAATGTAAATATGTGTAAATATGTAAATATGTGTGTGTGTGTGTGTGTGTGTGTGTGTGTATATATATAAGAGAATATATAAGAGAATATACAGTACTGTGCAAAAGTTTTAGACAGGTGTGAAAAAATGCTGTAAACAAAGAATGCTTTCAGAAATATAAATAATGATTGGTTATTTCTATCAATTCACAAAATGCAGGACAATGACCCCAAACATACAGCCAAAGTCATTAAGAACTATCTTCAGCGTAAAGAAGAACAAGAAGTCCCGGAAGTGATGGTATGGCCCCCACAGAGCCCTGATCTCAACATCATCGAGTGTGTCTGGGATTACATGAAGAGACAGAAGGATGTGAGGAAGCCTACATCCACAGAAGATCTGTGGTTAGTTCTCCAAGATGTTCGGAAGAACCTACCAGCCAAGTACTTCAAAAATTGTGTGCAAGTGTACTTAGAAGAATTGATGCTGTTTTGAAGGCAAAGGGTGGTCACGCCAAATATTGATTTGGTTTAGATTTGTCTTTTGTTCATTCACTGCATTTTGTTGATTGATGAAAATAAATGAACAACACTTCCATTTCTGACAGC
>VUQS01069371.1:0-11673 GCA_015108495.1 Heterochromis multidens
CATCCGGAAAGTATTCACAGCGCTTCACTTGTTCCACATTTTGTCATGTTACAGCCTTATTCCAAAATGGATTAAATTCATTTTTCACCTCAAAATTCTACACACAATACCCCATGATGACAAATTAAAAAAAAGTGTGCTTGAAATTATTGAACATTTATTAAAAATCAAAAACAAAAATATAACATGTATTAGATATTCACAGCCTTTGCCACGACACTCAAAATTGAGCTGTTTCCACTGATCATCTGTCAGATGTTTCTACGATTTGATTGGAGTCCACCTGTGATAAATTCAGTTGATTGGACATGATTTAGAAAGGCACACACCTGTCTATATAAGGTCCCATAGTTGACAGTGCATGTCAGAGCACAAACCAAGTCATGAAGTCCAAGGAATTTTCTGTAGACCTCTGAGACAGGATTGTATCGAGGCACAGATCTGGGGAAGGATACAGAAAAATTTCTGCAGCATTGAAGGTCCCAATGAGCACAGTGGTCTCCATCATCCATAAATGGAAGAAGTTTGTAACGACCAGGACTCTTCCTAGAGCTAGCTGCCCGGCCAGTCTGACCGATCGGGGTACAAGGGCCTTAGTCAGGGAGGTGACCAAGAACCTGATAGTCAGTGACAAAGCCCCGGCGTTGCTCTGTGGAGTGAGGAGAACCTTCCAGAAGGACAACCATTTCTGCAGCACTCCACCAATGAGCCTGAATGGTAGAGTGGCCAGACAGAAGCCACCCCTCATTAATAGGCACATGACAGCCCGCCTGGAGTTTGCCAAAAGGAACCTGAAGGACCCTCAGACCATGAGAAACAAAATTCTCTGGTCTGATAAAACAAAGATTGAACTTTTTGGCCTGAATGCCAAGCTTCATGTCTGGAGGAAACCAGGCACTGCTCATCAACTGGCCAGTACCATCCCTACAGTGAAGCATGGTGGTGGCAGCATCATGCTGTGGGGCAGGAACTGGGAGAGTAGTCAGGGTCGAGGGAAAGATGAATGCAGCCATGTACAGAGACATCCTTGATGATAACCTGCTCCAGAGTGCTCTGGACCTTGGACTGGGGTGAAAGTTCATCTTCCAACAGGACAACGACCTTAAGTACACAGCCAAGATAACAAAGGAGTGGCTTCGGGACCACTCTGTGAATGACCTTGAGTGGCCCAGCCAGAGCCCAGCCAAACCCAGACTTGAACCCGAAAAATCTGAAAATGGCTGTGCACCGATGCTCCTCATCGAACATGAAGGAGCTTGAGAGGTTATGCAAAGAAGAATGGGAGAAACTGGCCAAAAATAGGTGTCCCAAGCTTGCAGCATCATACTCAAAAAGACTTGAGGCTGTAATTGCTGCCAAAGGCGCTCCAGCAAAGTATTGGTTGTGAATACTTACTAACATGTTATATTTTTGTTTTTTATTTTTAATAAATTTGCAAACTTTTTTCACTTTGTCATTATGGGGTAAAGGTTAATAAAAACATCATCAAAACCTACACACAATAGTGTGTAGGTTTTGAGGTGAAAAATTTAAATTTAATCCATTTTGGAATAAGGCTGTAACATGTAAATGTGGAGCAAGTGAAGCGCTGTGAATACTTTCTGGATGCACTGTAAGAGGTGGTGATAGAAAGAAAAATGGATTGTAACATTATAGGCTTTTTTAATATGAAGACATGTTCTGTCTGCTGCACAAAAAAAGTTGGGACTTATTTATGTTAATGTCCCTTAATCAAAATGAACCACTAACCTGAACAACTTCTTAAGTATCTATTATTAATACATGAGAGGAAATGATCTCAAGCCTGTGCTTCTGTTCTGAGCTGCTTGATGCTCATTAGTCTGCACAAGCTGGTTCATGTCACCATTTGGGCACATTTCCTACTTCTAGTATCTGCTAAATTAGGTGGAATGTATCCATCTGCCTGACACATGCATTTCCATGGAAATCCATTTCTTTGTCATGATGCCAAATATTAGGTTTTATCAGTGCAGACCAAAATGAATCTGATAGCAGCTACAATTTAAATATTTGTTTTTTCATGTTTAAGAATGCAGAGTAATATCCTTCACTTCTTATAATTCCTATTAGATTACAGTGTCTGTAAACTTAACCCTATTGTAGATTCAGTAGGCTATTTCAAGAGGACATCGGTATTGCTCAGAAACCTGTCTAGCCATGAATGTAAAACAAAAATATAAATAATCAACTTAAAAAATAAAACCCAAACGTGATGCAACAAGACAAAATAGGTAATACAAGGACATGTACTTAAAATATGTCAACAAAAGAATATATTGGTTGTTCTTACCTTTTATTAAGAAGCTGGAATGCCTCACCTCTGGATTAAAGCATTAATGTATCTGAATAACCCTAATGCTAGAGAGACATGGAATTTAAATAATTCTAAATTGAAATCTATAGGAAAATGAAATCGAAGTGATGTGGTACAAGCATATCTTCCAGGCAAATTTTTAAAAATGCACTTTTAGGCGATAGGCAAACTTTTAAATGCTTTTTTATTAGTCTTGTGTAATTTTTTTTTTTTTTTTAATTAGTCATTGAAATTAAGGTAATTTAGGTTATGCTACAAAATAACTGCCCAAATAAGTGCCTGTGGGTGTTTCAAGATGGCTGTTGAGTGGTGAGACTATATTCTAGAATTAATTTCTGGATTTTTTCACTATTGGAAGAAGTTTGCCTTCCGGGTGATCGGTTTTCTGCAAAGGTTTTAAGCAACAAAATAACTATTTTGGGTTTAGAATAAGATTGTGATATTGGTTAAGACACACACTTTCAGCGACATTAACCACATCTCAGGAAGCCTGTCTGGCAGAAAGCATAAAGGTTGCTGTTGTTTTGCAATGACACGCAGCATCGTAACCTGAAGCAGCCCCGTTTTTATTTTGGCACTTACTATTCGTTACTGAGGTACAAAGTGAGATTGGGCAAGGGCATTAGCCAGCATGAGTTGGTTACCTTTCCTTTCTCTCCTTTCTGAGTTACTCTGGTAAACAATGTAAACATTTACATTTCATCAGCAAGGAAGTACCTGTATTAGCCAAATTGTTGGTGTGGAAGGAAAGTGGAGCACACACACCAAATGAGGACTTTGTTAGCTGCTATCATACTTCAAAGCAGCCAAAGTGGTCTGTGTACGAAAAGCCAGAGCACTTCAAGGTTAGACAACCGTTACAGCTGTGGTTTTCACCAACTGCTGTCAGTCCATACAATGTAACACAGTCTTAACAAAATGTTTTTTATGAAATTACAGAAGACTCTGGCCTTAATGAGGGTCATCCCTGCATGCGAGGTAACACAGGTGACAGTCTTGTTATTGCGAGTGTCAGACATGATGTTCGTGTCAGACATGGCAGACATGACTGCATGCATACACATCTGTGACTCATTGTGGCTGGTTTATGGCATCCATAGAATATGCATGTGTCATTTTTTTTTTAAAATTACAACAGGTTGTTTCCTAGATCATAGATGTTTGTTCATAGTTTGGCAGTGTTCATTTTTATATTAAATTTATTGTCTATCGTCAAACATTTGATTGTCTTTGTTCTTCAAAAGAGTTGTTACAAAACACAAAAAGAGGTCCTTTCCATCCTGTGCAGTGTAAATGTTGTCATCTCAACCCTTAAGGGAGATTCGGGTGTAGTGTTTGAATGGCTGCCGCCTCTGGTGAAAAGGATATTGTTTATCTTTTACAGTCAGTCAGTTTAAAGAGAGTAAAAGGGATGATAAATACTTGACAAAGTCTTAAAATTAAAGGGACATAAGTGTGTTTATTTTTCCCTTCTCTCAGGAAACCAGTGGTTTGTTTATTTTATTTCAGTCTAAAACTCTATATACTCTGACACTACATTTTTACATTTTCCTCACTTAAATAACCCATTATTAATAGTAAAACTCTTAAAAATACTGCTTCAAGAGTGTCACAGTCCTGTCCTGTATGGGGATCTCCACGACATTATCTCAGTCACATTTTAGTTGCTCTAATTAAAATGTGCTAAATATTACAGGTTACATGCAGAAAGGTCTCCACAGTTAAAGTCTATGCAAACATTTGGAATTACAAACGGTGCTTCTTTCTCACAGCAGCAGTGTGTCTACTAGTGGCAGGATGCTACTATATTACAGCAATATAACTGAATAAAATGGTTTCCTTTACAAGTCAGATTGTATTGACTTAACTGAAAGAGACCTTTCTTTCTTTTGTACCTGACAGGACAACCTTCTCCACCTCTCTCATAGATTGCTACGAAGATTGCTACTGATTCTGCATGTTCATGGTTAAAACCTTCTTCTTGCAACATTTTTTTAAATGCTGCTCAGTGATAGGAATGTTAGCCTCTATTGACCATGTTCTGGAATCCTAAGTGACACTGATTTTCTTTTAGGCCAACACCAATAATAGTTGAACATTCAAAAGAATTATACAATATTTAGTGTTTTAACATACTGTACTATTACATATTTGTAACATAAGCATTTTTCTGGAATGTCCCTTATATTTTGGTTATTAGGTAACTGTGACTATTATAACCAGGAACATCTTTTTCTTTTTTCTTTTCTTTTTTTTTTTACATATTTCACTCTCTGTGAAGGTTAGTTGTGATAAGTGAAAGGTAGTGGCACAGTAGGATCATAATTTTCTATTGCTGTTTGTCTTTTTGTCTGTCAGAAGGATTAGGCAAAAAATAAATAAATAAAAAATTGAGAACCCCAATATTATATTTTAGAATATTTTTTTAACTGAATCGCTTTCTTTAAAATTGCAGAAGAGGGTATTTGCCCATTGTGCTTTTTGAGTGTCCTCCTAGATCAGAATCATCAGTCACTGGGATTGTGGCATAATATTAGTCATATCATGCTTTTGGTTTCCAAATTTAATGATGTAGAATTTTAAGCAGACTGTAGTTAATAAAAAAAAAAAAAATAAGTGGCCTACACAATAAAAATAATAACATTACAATCCCTGTTACATCAAGATAATTACATAATCTTATTTATGTAATGATCTTATGTAATTATTCTCAAGAATCAGACTCAGAATACTTTACTAATCTTGGGGGAAATTTCTTTATTACACGCTTAATTATAATATAAATATGGAAGATGAAAAATGTAAACCCTATATCTAAAACTAAGTAAAAATAAAATAAGGTGCTCCATTCAAGGTGCAACGTGTTAAAATAAACACTCCAAACTTAAACAATAAAAAGATGATTATTATTCAGTACAGTAAAATATTTTCTCACTTATCTGCTACTACTTTTTGTTGGTGTTTACAGTTTGTGTCCATACACATCTGTGTTTTATCCCTTTTACTTACATCCCAGCTTACAAAACACAGTCTCTACTAAAAGGTACCAGAAAGTAAAATGAAAACCATGCTTCCCAATCAATAAAGCTTTGTTTGAATTCTTCTTAAAGAAATCTTCCTAAAAGGCTTTCTTATACTGTAATGTGACTCATTTTGTAGTTTGTTTTTAGTATTAAAGTTACATGTTGTACATAATGGACAAGAATGGTACAGGTCAAAATAAGCAGAAGCAGTGGTACATGGTGTGATTTATTTTCTGTTATGCCCACTTCACAAACAAGTTTTTCTCTCTATTCGACTATCTTCACAGCCCTGACAGGAATACTTTATAGATAATTCCTCAAGTTGTTACAGATTTTACCGATCAGGCAGAACAAGAGTTAATTCAGTGAGCAACAGTGTATGTTGGCTTTGATCTTACTTGAAACTGTATTCTGTCTGCAATTTGTAGATCACGAGCTTTGTGTGCCTCTGTTGTGTTAGTTTTCTTGTACTAAATAAAAACATTTCTTTAACTCCACTAACTCCCTTTGTCTCTTTGTTTGTGACATTTTGCAGCAGCTGTGTGATAAACTGGTTAATGGCATGCTGAACTTGCAAGTTAAAATTGAAATAAGCTGGATTGCATGCTATGTTGCAATAAAATCTCCACAGACTGTAAACAAAAGATGGATGTAGCCAAAGTAAACATATTAAACATGTAAATTAAACAGTAGGACAGTAATGCAATGGCAGCTGCAAACTTGCAACTATGCAAATATCAGTCTCCATATTTGTGACTATGCTCTTACTTCATACAACACAGGTGTTTCAATTTCAAAATTTCAGAGTTAAAATTTTTTGTACAAGCTTGTGCGTCTTTTCTGTGACTTAAAAATAAGATTATATTCTGCAATATGTTCTCAGATCAAGTCTACAAGCCCTCCCATTAAACAACATATTTCCCTTCATAGACTTCACATTTTATTTGTGGAGTCACATTCTAAAGTCTGGAGTTTTTACACAGACACATACATTATAGTTGGCAAAACAAAATATACATACTGGAGAACAAAGTCTACCTCAAAGCAGATCATATTATAAGTCAGGTAATTCCTTTAAAAATGCTATAAAAGGTACCAACAAAGCACGGCTAAGAGGTATAGTTATTCAAACAGTTACTTACCAGAGCTGTCATGTTGGCATAGTTGTCAGTAGTAGTGGCTGCATAGACTTAGCTTTAAGCATAAGTAAAATCCTGGCAGGTAAGTTGTAAAATTATCTTATTAAATTGTATTTATTTATGCTGTTATTCATTTATTTATTTAGTACCAGTTTAAATTATTTTTAAATCATGATTTTTGTTGATTGGTTAGTTTGGTCTGATTCTCCTTCTGTGCATCGATTAGTCGTCCTGTTGTTTGTGTCGCTATTAGTAAAAGGAAGCAAAGCAGGATATATACTTATAACTTCAACGTGACTTCAGTAAACTGCTGTTAGCTTCTGGTCAGACACACTGAAATGCTGGTTGAAAAGACCGTGGCAGAGTTAGCTAACGCTTCTTTGTAGTTGTAATGATGGATTCACAATACGAATTTTTGATGTATTTTCCTGCCGCCCCAATATCGAGTCTCTCAGTCGCAGCAGAGTACACAACTCTTCCTCAGCGAAAGAACATCTACCTCGGGGAGACTGTCCAATTTCTGCTGGTCTTGCGGTCTCGGGGCTTAACGGGAAGAAGTGACAGCTCTGGTGCTCTACCTTGGAAGGACCTTGCCGGTTCTTTGTCTGCTCTGGCGAGTGTGTGCGTGGCAGAGAACTGGCGACAGAGACCGTGTGAACAGCCTGACCACCTGAGCAGCTGCAGCGAAGACGGTGAGGAAGTTGAGCCTAGGACCACAGAAAAGAGCGGAAGAAGACTGGGGGACAACCACACATTCAGACAGTGTAACCCGCTTCTCAGTCATAAATGCTCAGCCAATAGTGAGATACACAACGAGAGAGAACGAGCAAAGGTAAAGACAACAATCAAGTATTGATAAAGAAGGAGTGCACTGGGATACCCATTGTTTAAGATATGTTATTTTTTTAAGACCTGCCAACTCACTGTCACCACTCATTATCAGCCTACCTACAATTTGACAGAAGCTACTTTTTTTTTAGTAACCTATACATATGTCCTGATTAGATGAACCAGTGGATAGCTATTTGCTAGTCTTTTATATATATATATATATATATTTATATACCTGAAGCCTTTCCTCTTACTGTCACAGTAAACTGTGTTCAGACTTGACAGTTTGATCATGCCTCCAGGGGTTGTATGGCTCCTACACTGTGAGACTGCTGTGAACAGAAGTTGTAGCTGCATGCCAGCCAAACTGTAGAACACTCAAATGCCAAAATGTGAATGCATAGTCAGACATGGATTTTACTGACAACTACTGTGATGCAATAAAAAGGTAAAATTAGAGTTCTGCAGTGTGTGAGCTATTTACTTTTTTATATATTGACTCTCTTTCGGCCCAGCACCTGCCCCATTTTTTGTGTGGATGTGCATGTATTCCCCCCCACCCTATTTTAAGCAAATCTTTTGGTTGCAGGGTGAGACCTTTGTGGATCAGGCTTGTTCTTACACATTCCACAGATCCTTAATTAGACTTGATCTGGGGAGGCATACATTTGTTTTCTTTCAGACAGATTAAACATAAAAAGATTTCCATAACATTTGTTATGTGTGGTTATTTATGAGTCCGTACTAAGTTTAAAAATCTTGTTTTATTGTCACAAAAAGTTATAGATTACTTGTTTACCTCTGTCTGACTCAAGCACAAGCTGGTTGTTGTGTTTGCAGTGTTCTGAACAGGTGTTGCCAACAGGAAAGTTGCAACTGCCCTCTGCTGGACAAACTATTAAACGTCAACACTCTCCCATCTCTTACCTACTTTTTAATTTTCATTTATCAGCCGTTATAAATGTCGATACCGATATATCGGCAAATAGCTAAAGATAGACAAATAGAAAATTGAAACATAAATTATTTTTCAGCAGCATTAAAGCTAAACTAATGTTAAGAGAACACATAGTTCATTTTTATTCCAACATGGATACTGTTAATACGAACCTGGGGGGGGGGGTTCCCTGAAATTAATAATCACAGCAGCTGTTAGATGTATTCCTGATGTGGTTTGTGGTTGCTTGTTTATCTTAGTACATAGTATTTTCTTTATTTAAAAAAATGTATTTAACATTTTGTCTTCTGTTGGTTCTCCTGTAGTCTACTTTGGTGTTGGAAGACCAGGTTATCTTCTGTCTCACTGTCTCTTTGGACAAGCTGCCAGTCAGCACACGTAAAGCCAAGGTTGGACACACCTGTACGCATACGTACAAAATAGTACATAGTAACACACATGATGAAATAGTATACATTTGTCAGTGTTTGCTTGTACTGTGCTTAGTCTTCCTTTATGCTACAATACTGTGCAAAAGTCTTCAGCCACCCCTCATTTCTTTATACACTGCTCAAAATATTAAAGGAACACTTTTAAATCAAAGTATAGCATCGAGCCAATTAAACTTATGGGATATTAATCTGGTCAGTTGGGCAGATGGGGTTGTTAATCAGCTGCTTTGGTGTTACTGAAATTAACAACAGGTCCACTAGAGGGGCAATAATGAGACAGCCCCCAAAACAGGAATGGTTTTACAGGTGAAGGCTGCTGACATTTTTTACCTCCTCATCTTTTCTGACAGTTTTTTTTTTTAAACTAGTTTTGCATTTGGCTAGGGTCAGTGCCACTACTGGTAGCATGAGGCACCTGGACCCTACAGAAGTTGCACAGGTTGCTCCTATAGGATGGCCATCAATACAGATATCATGCCATTGCCAGAAGGTTTGATGTGTCTCCCAGCACAGTCTCAAGGGCATTCCTGGAGACAAACAGGAGAGCTGGACTGGGCTGTAAAAGGTCCTAAATCCATCAGCCGGTATCTGCTCCTTTGTGCAAGGAGGACCAGGATAAGCACTGCCAGAGCCCAACAAACAACAAATGAACAAAATGACCTTCAGCAGGCCACTAGTGTGAATGTCTCTGACCAGACAATCAGAAACAGAATTCATGAGGGTGGCCTGAGGGCCCGACGTCTTCTAGTGGGCCCTGTACTTACTGCCCGGCACCGTGGAGCCCGATTGGCATTTGAATACCAAAATTGGCAAGTCCACTACTGGCGCCCTGTGCTTTTCATGAATGAGAGCAGGTTCACCCTGAGCACATGTGACAAATGTGAAAGGGTCTGGAGAAGCTATGGAAAATGTTATGCTGCCTGTAACATTGCTCAGCGTGACTGGTTTGGTGGTAGGTCAGTGATGGTCTAGGGAAGTATATCCATGGAGGGACGCACAGACCTCTACAGGCTAGGCAACAGCACTCTGACTGCCAATAGGTATCGGGATGAAATCCTTGGATCGATTGTCAGACCCTACGCTGGTGCTGTGGTCCCTGGGTTCCTCGTGGTGCACCACATTGCACGGTCTCATGTGGCGAGAGTATGCAAGCAGTTCCTGGAGTATGAAGGAACTGATACCAATGACTGGCCCCAGGCTTGCCTGACCTAAATCCAATAGAACATGTCTGAGACAGTATGTTTCGGTCCATCTGGCACCACCAGGTTGCACCTCAGACTATCCAGAAGCTCAGTGATGCCCTGGTTCAAATGATCAAACGATGTGGCATCCTTTTGTTCCCAATGCATTACCAAGTCCATATCAGTATAGATATCCAGCATGATTTTTTCCCATTGAGATCTGGTATGCTTTCGGAGTGTTCCTTTAATTTATTTGAGCAGTGTATTTTGCTTCTAAGGAACCAGACTTTTTAAAGTGGTTTTGAGCGATAGTTCTCCAGGTTTTCTGAAGGTCTTTCAAAGTTTTTTCTTGGACATTGGCTGCTTTTTCACTAATTTTCAGTTCAGTCCTTGTACCTTGTTCATTTACAGAAGAATGTGTTTTTTGTTTGTTAAGCCACTGACCTATGAATCATTCAAACATAAAAAAGGCACCTAATTCAAGGGATGAACCAGGGTTGTGTCTACACATAACAGACAAATTAGCAAGGAACCAATTTTAAATTGTATCTAAAGGCACTTTGTTACTGGCAGCCTGTCCCTAAAACACATTATTTGTTCCCATTTCCTTAGTTTAATCTATGAAAAATGCTCAAGATAACACAGTTTGATGGGCATGAAATAGTATTTTTGCACCAACAAGGTGATTTCCAAAGAGCTATTAGTTGAAAACTTTGCATATCTCGAGATGGCGTGCTGTTTCCTTAAAAAATTTGAGGAACTGGACAAGTGGAAGACAAAAGAAGGCTGTGAAAGATGACCCAGACACGGCCAGAGATGCAGGTGGTGTTGTTTTATTTTTCCACCTCGCTGTACGCACACACCGATGTCTTTTCAGACACTCTCAACAACGTACACAGTCACACATGTTCAGCTGGCAGCTACACTTGCTCTATACTCCCCTCTCCTTTTCCAGGTCCCGGTGCCTACTGAAATAGGGGAGACATGGTTAGAAAATCACCGCCAGGCGTGACAACCTGCCTCCCCTAGCACTGCCCCCTGGACCTACTGCTCCACCCCTCCCCTGCAGCTGAGCCATACTCCCATCGCCCGACATAGGCTGGGGAGCCGTCTGGCCTAGCCTTTCCCCACCACTCTAAAAGTGGGAGTGTGGAGCAGGGGTTCCTCACAGAGAGCCTTCTTTACTTTCACGAACGCCTCCTGACACTGCTCTGTCCACTGGAACAGATTCAATTCAATTCAATTCAATTCAATTTTATTTATATAGCGCCAAATCGCAACAAAAGTCGCCTCAAGGTGCTTTATATCGTAAGGTAAAAACCCTACAATAATACAGAGAAAAACCCCAACAATCAAACGACCCCCTATGAGCAAGCACTTGGCAACAGTGGGAAGGAAAAACTCCCTTTTAACAGAAAGAAACCTCCGGCGGAACCAGGCTCAGGGAGGGGCAGCCATCCACCGCGACCGGTTGGGGGTGAGGGGAGAAAGACATGCTGTGGAAGAGAACCAGAGATTAATAATAGCTCATTAAATGCAGAGAGGTGTAAAAACACAAGGTGAGTAAACAGAGGTGAGAAAAAGAGAAACGCTCAGTGTATCATGGGAAACCCCCAGCAGCCTAAGCCTATTGCAAATATATTGAAAATGTATGCTGTGCCTTCCAATGATGCTTCCTAAGGGAAGCATGTATAATCTAAACAGAATTGGCCCCAGTACAGAACCCTGTGGAACTCCATAATTAACCTTAGTGTGTGAAGAAGACTCCCCATTTA
>VUQS01069372.1:0-28180 GCA_015108495.1 Heterochromis multidens
CGGGTAACGAAGGAGTGGCTTCGTAAGAAGCATTTCAAGGTCCTGGAGTGGCCTAGCCAGTCTCCAGATCTCAACCCCATAGAAAATCTTTGGAGGGAGTTGAAAGTCCGTGTTGCCCAGCGACAGCCCCAAAACATCACTGCTCTAGAGGAGATCTGCATGGAGGAATGGGCCAAAATACCAGCAACAGTGTGTGAAAACCTTGTGAAGATTTACAGAAAACGTTTGACCTCTGTCATTGTCAACAAAGGGTATATAACAAAGTATTGAGATGAACTTTTGTTATTGACCAAATACTTATTGTCCACCATAATTTGCAGATAAGTTCTTTAAAAATCAGACAATGTGATTTTCTGGAATTTTTTTTTCTCATTTTGTCTCTCATAGTTGAGGTATACCTATGATGAAAATTACAGGCCTCTCATCTTTTTAAGTGGGAGAACTTGCACAATTGGTGGCTGACTAAATACTTTTTTTCCCCACTGTACATGTCCATACAAGCAGCACAGTGCATGCTCATGTATTCACATATGGGTAATAGCTAAGCTGAAATGCAGGCCCAAAACTCTGATGTAGTCAGTGGATTGTTATGTTAGTTGGTTGTACATTTTTTTTACCCGTTTTTTCAGGCCTGTTTTTACCATTTAGATATTTAAATGACTCACTTTTAGAAACTTGTTGGGCAACCCTTTTTGGAGTTAAAAATTTAGAGTCATGTTGGATTTTTTTTTTTTTTTGTAACATTTGACATGTCTTTAAAAGTTAGATTTATGAGACTTGCAGATACCCAGGTTATCAGATTTTCTTTACAGTCAAGTCATGTGTGTATTTTTCTTTTGATTTCTCTGGCTCAAGCACATAAATATCTGTGATGCAGATAACTGAGACAGGCACTGTGCATAGTTTGGGAGTGAAGTAAATTCAGCAAAACAAACTAAACAAAGCATTTTATCTCAAGACACAATCCAGTAAGCCCATTTGAATCTTTTTTCCTTCCTCTGCCTTCTCAGTTTCCCCCACTGAGCTATTTGGCAGTTTTGCTTTGTCCCCCATGTAATTAGTCATAGTTTTTCATATAAGAATCTGGAAATCTGTTTGTAATAAGACAGATTTTATATTAGTCTGAGTGAGCCAGACTCACTCACTCCGATTTCTCACTGATTTTGAAAGAGAGATGGAAACATATACGTACTGTAGTCGATTCACTGATTTGTATTAACATAACCCTGATATTACAACAACTCATTCATTGTACAGCATTCATAGTAACAATTTTCTTCACTGAAGATGTCCAAGTAGATATAAAGTATTACTCTGGCAAATAATGCACTGTGATAAGTATACTTTTTATTTCTTTTTCCTGGTGAAATGTCATCTTCCTTATGAAAGAAAAAAGAAAAACTTTGGGAAGTTTAAACAAGAATAAACACCAAATCCAGCAATAAATAGATGATTTTTCACAACCCTGCTCCTTTCTCTCAAAGAGAAATACATCACAATAAAGATGTAAAATTACCATTTAGGTGCATTTAAAGTTCATCTTACATGTTCTGTGTACTATACTTAGCATATGGCTTTGCTGTTAAATGCACTTCCATCTAATGTCAGTCTATTGATTGATGCTAATATTGCTTTTCTTCTCTTATGCTGCTGCATTTTTCCTTTCTTGGTACTCTTTCTTTTCTTCTGTCTTCTTTATATAGTACTAATCATTTTTTTTTCTACTACAAAGCTTTCTCTCCTTCTGTAAATCCAATAACCTCCCTCTCCATCTCACCTCATCTTCTTCTGTCTACCAGGACCTCCTTCAGCTCCCCGGAACGTAATCTCTTCTATCAATGAGACTTCTGTTATCCTGGAATGGAGCTGGCCTGAGGATACTGGAGGGCGCAGGGATATCACCTTTACTGTCCTCTGCAAACGTTGCCGTGCTGTTGCTGCTAATGGCAGCAGCAGTGGGACTCAGCGCTGTGAACCTTGCCGGAGTAATGTTCGCTTTCTGCCAAGAGCCATGGGACTGCACAACACCACGGTGACGGTGGGCGACTTGCTAGCCCACACTAACTACACATTTGAGATTGAAGCACAGAACGGTGTGTCACCTCTGGCACCAAAGATGAGACCGTATGCCGCTGTCACCATCACCACCAACCAAGCCGGTGAGATGTCATGATTGATGGGTTGCTAGATAAAGGCATGAGCTAAGATGATGTACACATAATAACAACAATAATTTCAAATCATGTAAAATATTAATTGAAAGTTGTCTGCATATAATCAATGAAAAAGATAGCTTATTGAAGTAAAAACATGGGCCCATTTTCCAAAGGGGAAAAAAAGAAACCTCTGGAAGAACTTGGGTTAGGGAGGGTGGTCGTCTGCTGCAGTGGGTTGCAAGAGTTTGCTTGTCTCTACTTTTAGTTAGTCTAAGGACTGGGAAATATGGAGTAGGGGATTCATGTGTGAAGAAAAGTACATTTAATACATGTCTATTATAACAACAACTACTGTGTGTAAATTTAGTTAAAAAATAGCCACCGTATTGATAAGATGCATGCACTTCTAACCCTTTTCCCCCTCTGCTTCTGAATGTCCTTATAATATAATACACTAGCCTATGGTTTATATACCTCAAACATATGTACTACAACCATCAACCCTGGACATTTACAAGCCGATCCCAAGCCGCTATTCTCTTGTTTAACGACCAGGATCGAATGTCTTCCTCCTTTTCCAAAATATAACTCCTCCTTTTAACATACTCTCTTAACGTGAGGATGGGCTCCTAAAACTCCCATCAATCTTTTTATACAAATATCTCTCCACACATGCAGTTCTTAGAAGAATAAGAAGGCAAAGGGAAGTAGTGCCGTGAAATTCCAAGGGTAAAATAAATCTAGCTGCAGTAGAAAGTGCCAAACCTCAGAAATCCCTGACTCTAGCAAGGAATGTGCAAAGGTCCCAGTCTAGTTCATCAGCTTATTTTCTTCTTTTTGCCATCCCTTCACTGTTCTCCTACACATTTTGCCTTTGTATTTGGCAGCTCAGCATTTTTTTCTCAAACAGTGCGGTTCACTAGATGTTTTTTTTTTGATTGGTTGGTTTTTTTTTCCCTGCGACTCTTTGTCTGGACACTGGATTTTTTTTCCTCCACCTTTACTTCTACCTGTCATGTCCTAAACCAACCCCACACCCAATAATTCTGTATGTATTACTCTATTTTTCTGTATGACTATTTTCTTCTAAACCTCGAAGGGTGATTTAGCACCTGTAAGGTTTCTTTTTTCTTTTCTTTTTTTTTTTACAGACCAAACAGATGTGAATTTCTCACATAGGCTGTCATACAGCAAGGTCAGACTCCATCACATCGATGATGATAGGCAGATGGCAAGAGCTATGAATTTAAACAGAGTCAGAGTAGGCATGCCTCGAAGCACAATGCAGTGAAACCTTTAGCATTTCAAGCCTTTTGCTTGGTTTAAAAGTTATATGCAAATATTGGGTCTCCGTATCTCTGCTTTATGAATGTAAGTGTTGCTTTCTGTCACAGGTTACAGGGTGCACTGATTCTTTTTAGTGTCAGTATCAGTAAAGTGAGATAATGTAGTCCCCTTGGATTTCACATCATTGCAAATCTGGAAAGGCATGTGGAGAAAAATAAAAATCAAGCATTAAAACGTAAAATATTAAACATTTAACAGTGCGACCGAAATTGTGACAATAGCCTCACGCCTGTGTGTGCACTCAACAACAAACAAGGACGGGAGGATTGGATGATTGATTCAGATTTAATTGATTTTGCTACTAGCAGCAACACTGTTATTGTCAAATTCTTTGTGAAATGTCATGTTGGACTGATTCAGTGACAGGCGGATTTTCTTGTGATGGAAAACATGCATGTACTGCCGCATGTAGTATTAACTTTAGAGAGTTCTTGGAGGGAGACTCAAAAGCGGCACTGCATAAACAGTGTACAGATAAATGTATACTTATGTAAACTTTCTAAACTAGACACACAAATGCAAATGCAGCTTTGGTATATACACATCACATACTATATAAAGAGGCTGCTTGTGTTTGCTCTGTGTTGTCACAGCTGGGCTGTATAATAAGTGATAAGGGGCAGACATGATGTCTTTTAAGTGACAAAACAGGGATGAGCAGTAAATATAGATTTTATGTGTCTTTCCGGGTGCTTGTGTGTTCAATAACATATGTGCACATGCATCTCAATTTAAGATAAGAAAGAACTCAAGTAATTTATCATATAAAGAGAAAGGTTATTGAAGATTAAAACCACACATTAAAAATCCAAAAAGAAAACAAAACAAAAAAAAAAGCAACGCTTTGGAGCCTTTTTTTAGCAAGCATTATAATCTGAGTGTGGTTAGTTAGTGGGATTCTCTCTGCAATCTGATTATATATTAGATTTGAAGAGGGCTTATCAACACTAAGAGGCCTGTGTGTGCTCAGAATATTGAAAATCATCTTAGTGTCTAAGTGATCATCAGAAGAGATGGAACTTGTCTTTACTTACCATTTATCAGTGTGCACACACAGATGCAAGCAGATTTACACACTCAGAAGCACAACATACACACCTCAGTACTATACCCTCTGTCCTGGCCATACACACTTACAATCCTGTCTCTCTTTAACAAATATCTCAGCCTGCAGCTGCACACTCTCCATCAGCCCTCAGAGTTTACAAGGATTAAGTATGTCAGTGCACTTGCCCCACCCGTCTATATACTTTCCCTCGAATAAGCACACATACTTACACACCAACACACACGTATAGATGCCAAAGCTGTTAAAAGCTGGATTAAGTGTTTCCCTGGAAGGAGCAGTGTGTCCTGGCTGTGCTGTCAAGGTGCTGTCAGACAGTTCTCCTCCTCTTGCCTCTTTTGCCCTCCACTTATTTCATAACTATGCTAAGAACAGAGTAACTGTAATTCAGATGCAGAGTAATCTATATTTGTGTGGCTATTCTACCAACAGTGATATGGCAATGTGGTTGGTGGTGACAGTATTAAAACAAAGAGAAAGTGAAGGCAAAGTTTTATATTCTCTCTCATTTGGGCAGTGATTTTTGCCATTGAATAGGATGTTGTTTAATTGAATTTCTACTAATCATCACTTCCAACTGTGTGCCAGTGTTGTAGAGGTCACTTTGATGTGTTTCAACAGCTGCATCATGGCCCTCAAATTACAAGTGAATGACAAAGAAGACAGTTTTTAACACCATTACAGGCCCGGTATACTGTGTCAGTTATGCCTCAGACAAAAACAGAGTGACAGCAAATTAAGTGCTTGGCAATAGACATGCTGAGAAAGATAGAAAGGGAAGTGAGGCAAAGGAAACAGAGGAGGAGAGGAACTTGAAGCTGCCTTTAAGCGACCCAGACACAGTAAATCATTACCACCATAAACCACAGAGCCAATAAAAAGCACAGCCTCACCCCACTATCAGAACCAGAGGGAGAGGAGAAGAGGAGGAGCAGGGGGTATAGAAACAGATTCTCCCCATCTGGATTCATTACAGGAGAAAAAATAACTTCCCGCGGAAATACACACGAGTATATGTACACACACACTCAGACGCATTCTGCAGCCATATAATCACAATCAAGAAAGGCTTGAACATTTCAAAGACAAACATGTTTTTTCCTGTGGTCTAATAAAATTAAAAGTCGATGCCTCAGATGCCGAGCTGGCCCTGGAGCTGCCTGGCAATTAGAGAGCAGTAAAAAAGGGAAATGAGAAAGGGAGTGAAGAGAGAGACACAGAACGAGGGAGGAGTGCAAGTCTTGATAGAAGGAGAGATGTGCTGAATTACTAGATTGGGACCATGTGAACTCCCTGAGGCAAGGCGATGCATGGGCGAAGGATTGGCAAGAAAGATTGGCGAGGAAGAAAGCAACTAACCAAAATGGATCGGGACAGCAGAGAGAAAATTGTTTATAGGGTTTTAAATATAAGCGATGGAGGACAAACTACTATACTCTGATCAGAAATCAATGTGGGTTTTTTTTCTTTTTTTTTGTTTGCTTGTTTGTTTTTGGTAACTTAGTATGTGAAAGTTATTAGTACTAATCTTTACTTTGAAGCATTAAAATTAAAAATATTGTGTTTCTACTGATATACATTTTGATGCTGCTAAAATTAAAACCAGTAGAAAATTCTGATATGTTAATTCAGGGCAGTTTCTTGTACATTAGTTTACATTGTCTTGTTCCACTCACAACCCTGCGCCATTGCCTCAGAATGCCACCCCACCAAGGCAGCAAACTGAATTAGGCTAACAGGAACTATAGACAATTGCCAGGATTCAACACTGGGGACTGAACTTCCACTGAACCTTACACTAACGGAACTCACTCTCTGTCTGTCTGTGTTTCCTTCCCAGCTCCCTCTCCAGTAGCAGTGATCAGAAAGGAGAAGACAACTCGAAGCAGTGTCTCCCTGTCCTGGCAGGAGCCAGAAAGACCCAATGGTATCATCCTTGACTATGAGATCAAATACTACGAAAAGGTTGGTACAGAATATAACACTGTTAAAGCTTTACCTTGTGGGCATTTGAGGAATGCAGCATCATAAACTGTACCTCTCAAAGGGGAAAAAAAAAAAAAATCAGCATTTGGGGAAGTATACCTAAGATGAGAAGATTGTAAACATTCTCTATATGTCTGGTAAAAATGATGCTAAATTCAGTATATAAATGCATATGGCATGGTAATTTGTGAGCTGCTTGTGAATAGATTTTAGTATTTTATTATTTCAACCATGCCGATTTAGGTATCAAAGAGAAATGGATACCTTCAAAACTCGTCACTTTAATTGCCTAAAATGTTTATCATTGGGGGTATACACTGAAAAGCCTCAATAGGTTTACTCGCATTTCCACCTTTTTAGGCCCATGTTGTATATGCATCAGACTTTCTCTAACGGAGACATTTGGAACTATGCACATCCAGGAGTTACTCTGGCCCAGTTGACTGAACTCAACCCCAACCCTTATAGTCTGTCCAAATGTCATTTGAACTAATGCAAGTTACCTGCTAAATACCTGCTATGCCACGATACACTCACAGTGGATCTGAATTTAGTTTTACTCTTTTTCTATTCTTTGTGCTAACCTAAGCTAAGTGCTGCTATATTTAACAAATTGAGGAAATGGGTATAAATCTCAAATAACAGGATTCCAAATATTTTAAACATACTGCAACATTTGATTAATTGATTCTGTTTTCTATGTTTTTTTTATATAAAAAAGCATCACAGCAATTCAGTGTACTGTTGCAAAAAAGCAAAAACAAAAGAAAATGTATATATGCAAATGGAAATGTAGTTATTGTTGTTATGTTGTGCGTATTGTATACGAGTGTGTCATAAAATGCCTTTTTTTGTTATTTTTTTAAAAAGAAGAAATGTCTTCATCGAAAACCTCCCTTTCCACCCTGTTTTCTTCTTCTTTGTCTTTCACCATTTTTACATTGTCCCCTGTATTCCCTTCCTTTTGCTTCTCATCTCCTCTTTCTATCTATCCTTCCATCTCTCATGCTGTCCTCCTCTCCAGTCCACTCCTTAATGGAGACAAGTTTTATGGCAGACAGTAAATGCATCTGTGGGGTCCCTCATTCCTCTGTGAGGGAAATTAGTGCAGAACGAATTACACTGGCTTTCAGCACCAATGCTGGGCTATGGCTGACATTTGATGGTGAAATTAGCCGTGGACGCAAGTTTAATCACTCTGGCAGATTCTATGTGTGTGTGTGTGTGTGTGTGTGTGTGTGTGTGTGTGTGTGTGTGTGTGTATGTGTGTGTATACATGTGTGCATGTGTGTCCCAGATCAGTTTGCTTGAATGCCAACAGTGGCCCCTAATCTCTTGATTAGTAGGCTGACAGAAGCTGTTTCCTCTCTAAACTCTGGTCTCTGCTCAGCCATCCCTACCTAAGATGTTAAAACAAGGCCGGAAAACAGTGAGAGGAAAAGTTAATGAGTGATACTGGGTCAGAGCTCACTGCAGGTCTTATTCCTAACTGTGGTTTTCCAATTGCACACACATGCTCACTTATCACCAATGCACGCTCATTCAAAAAGGACAGGAAAAATATAAGGGTGGAGTTAAAGAGAACATTTTGTAATAAAAGCCTTCTGCATATTTTCACTGGTCCTTGGTAACCGCATTATCTTTCAGGAAGTGCTGGAGACACACAAACAGACATACCCACAAAGCAAGTTCCCATAGGATTCTCCTCACCAGACATACATAACCAGGGATTTTAAACCCTCGACAAAAGGCTCTTCCACGCAGAAGAGCAAACTTGGAGAACCACGGTAGATCCCAAGGCTAATGCAAGACAGTGGCCTCTTCATGTTGCAGGCACGGGGACACTGAGGGCATCTAGCATGCCAAGGATGAAGGCCACAGAAGGAGAAACACTGGAACACAAATTCCCTACACCAAGACCACACCATGACTCACTTATGAGACAGAAAGAGGCTTTTAGAGACACATGCACAGACACACAGATATAATTGCATATAGACATAAACAGGATGGTGAAACGGAACACAAAAACAGACTAAGATTAAAGAGATTAAAAGAGAGAGCTTTTACCAAGAAAGTGATGTTCAGATTTACAACAACAGCCAGACTTTTTGTTTTTCTGTGGTTTCCTGTCTGAATTTAAACAAGTTTAAAACAGACATTTGCAGTGAGGACAATCCAGTAATCCAATAGAAATTTACCAGTCACTCCAGCCTAGCCTCTGTTACTGTAGAAACTACAGTCATACCAAAATATACCAAAATATGCTTAGCATATAGTGCATAGAGTAGTGGATCCCCAGGGGACCAACATATTCAGGGGGTGAAGCCACTGAAAGCCAAGAAGGAAAGTTATAAAATTGCAGCTTGGTTGTTATTGTTGGGTGATAAAATCAAATAATTTTTTATATAAACACTTCATAGTTGAATTTTGGACCATAACATATTTCATTGGTAAAATTTGAATAAACAAGACTTCTCTACTGGGATGTTAATGTGAGGCAGAACAAAAATGTTATTTGTCACAAGTCATTTCGTCTCATATTGTGGGCTACCACTCTAAATCCTGTGATTATTGGCCTTCCTAATGCACCAAATTGCACCATATTTTCTGGTAACTGATAAAAACGTGTATTTCACTAACATCTGTGTGAACTTAATAGATCATGTCACTTCAGTGCTACATGGAAACACATGAAGCTAAGCCACTATTATTTTACAGATTGTTAAATATTATACAACATAAGTGAAAAAACAACACTGGGTTAAAAAAACAAAAACACTTTTGATTTCTGAATGGCAGCAATACTAACAAAATAAGAAGTACTTTATTTATCCAAAAAGCATGAAAAATCCTAGAGCTGTAAAAAATAAAAACACCACCAATAAAATCACAAAACAAAATTGTTCTGAAAGGTAAAAAGAAAAAAAATACACAAAAGAAAGACCTCAGTAAATCAGTACACAATAAGTGGCTTAAATCTAATATGAATGCAAAGTAAATATTTTCTGTCTGTCCTTAAACAGATGCTAGAAAAAGACGTTAGCCATGTGAACTGGAGAAGAAATCAACTGCAATTTCCATTGTTAAATTTTTAAAGGCACTCACACAATCACTTAAACTTGTGACTGTTACACTCAGATGCAGTAACAGTCCCTATATATAGGGATAGAAAATACACAATAATGTCACCGCTGTGAAGCTTCCGCAGAAGTTCTGTCATTGTAGTATATTACAAAACAGTATAAATCAAGGATTGAAGCTCACTGCAGCGCTGAAATAATATATAAATAATAGTATTTTTAAAAATCTTTTAATGACTGACAATTTGCTGCTAGTCCTAGTTATCCTGAATACTAAAGTATTGGGTGATTTAAAAATCTGATATTCCGATATATTGGACAATATTTTTTTCTCAAACACACAAAACAAAAACAGATTTACCGGAAATTTGTTATGTGTAGTTATTTATTTACTAATTTTTTACTCATTTACAATCTGCCCGACTGCTCAGATTAGTTGATTGTATTTGTGGTGTTACAGACAGGTGTACTGCCAACAGCGAAACTGCAGATTGCCCTCTGGTGGACAAGCTATGCAACATTAACACTCTACATGGTTGAAGGGTGTTTCTCCCGTCTCTTCTTTACTTTTTTAAAAGTTTTATTTATCGGCGGTTATAAATGTTGATACCAATAGATAGGCAAATAGCTACATGTAGCACTTCACGTCTGTTACTTTATTAGATGTAAAAATCCTAAATAACACCAAACAAAAATACATTACAAAACTACTGTCAAATAAGCTACTTAAGATTAGAAGTTGACATTAGTAGACATCACTTTATTTTACAATGTCTTGGTAAACACAGTTTGCTTGTCTCAAAGCTAATGTATTTATGTCTATCTTAAAAAAATTGTGCTATTGCAAACTGTGAGAAGGGTCATTGTATTACTACCTGGGAAGGGCTGTACCAGGACAACAAGCCAACTCGTTATGTTTAATTAACCACACCTAACCAGTCCTCTACCTCTGGCTTTGCCCACATTGTTCTCACGAGCGCAATTGTAAACCCAAAGGGTCAAAATGTCTGAATTGCTAGGGCTGTTCATTTCCTATCCCATATTTGGGGATGGTTAGGGAAGGTTTGGTAATAATCTTGGGAATTCCCAACTAGAAGGCTTCCCAGAAGAAGAGGTGTTTCATCTTTTGGAAATCCCATGGTAGCTCCATGATCCCCCTGTCCCTTAAACAAGCTAAAGGGCACTCGGCAGCCGATAAGACAGTTCCAAGTGCACTTTGTGAAAATAGAATTTGTGGGAATACACTTTGCTAATTATTTTTGTATGTTTTATCACTGTAATCTAAAGAACTGAGAAAGAACTCCAAATCCAAATTAATTTAGGCTGTTTATTTAGTCTTAGACAAAAGGGATGCTTGCTGAGACAATTCACAAGACTTCTGCTGTACATCGCCCATTTTAGGGTCTGTATAGATTTGCATCTGTGACTTGTGTGTGTGTGTTTGTGTGTGTGTTAAACTATAATTTGCTGCAGCTTTGTTTATGTTATCAAAGCACAACGCAGCACTGAGACCATATTAAATCCTTACAGCACTCTGGTGTTCCACACACAAAAAGTACATGGAGACACATGCACAAAAGTCCACAATCACAGTATGTAGCTGGAGAGAAGTGTGTATTGTTATATACGATTACACCGACAGATATTACACACACACACACACACACACACACACACAAAGGTGCTTGTGCCACACCTGTGTATGATTTTCAGGGGATGACATGCTGTCCTGAACAATGACAAGCTGCAAGAGATTTATAGCTGTGATGAAGGCTTGTTCCAGTGCAGGTCTGGTGTATCAGTTACCTCCTCACACACATGCCAGTTTAAAAAGCTTTGTGCACCATAAAACTCTAATCCACTCCATTAATAAGCATGGAGTTTCTTTTGGGCACTGAATTTGTACATGTCAATGTCTTTGAGTGTTTATGACGTTGGCTGTTTAAATGAGCACCTTTTATTCACAGGAACTATAAAAAGAGAATATGACAGTCTCGGGACATGGTTTAGGCTTGAATGAATTTTATAACACTGGGTACACTGCAAAACATGTAGCTCATTTTCAGGATTGCTGAAGTCATCCCTAATAAGTTGTCATTAACATTAAAGAGTGGCCTTGTGCTGTTTTCCTTCTAATCCAAAGTTTGTTTCATACCAGAACTGGGTCAGTAATAATGTGCCTGCAGTCCTTTGTGGGTATGGACAAGTCTAGCAAATTTTACCCAGGACAGTTGAAGGCTATGAAATACAGATAGAAAAACATTGCATTTGTGTGTGTGTGTGTGTGTGTGTGTGTGTGTGTGTGTGTGTGTGTGTGTTTTCTGTTATACCATCAGATCTCATTTTGTTCCTCTGTAAGATGTATTCAGTGTTAATTAGTTTCATATAGGGCTACTTTCTATCTTTCTACTTCTTCTCTGCCTTCTGTTCTCTGCTGTTTGTTTTTTCTTTTCTTTTTTTTTTAAACCTTCCACATCTGGAAACAATGTGCTGAATGCAGACCTGGTGTGTAAATCCTCTTGTTGTTTTATCAGTGGAGATCAGTAGGAGAGAAGTCATAAAATATAAAGGGCATAATTTATCAGATTTGCAAGAATGCTATCAAACTGTCTGGGATGTTTGCATATTTGCGTCTGTATGAAAATAGACATATAAGGTTCTACTATGCAAACTTCACATGTATATTGTATTCATTATTAGTTTAAACTACTTCATGCATAAATTATATAGTACTAAATCAGCATGTTAAATCATTATATAATTCCTCAAAATGAATTGATTTCTTATGTGCCATCTTGTTTCTTTGTTCTCCTTTTTCTACAGGAGGAGCAGGAGACCAGCTACACCATCCTCCGTGCTCGAGGTTGTAATGTGACCCTAAATGGTCTGAAGCCCAACACTGCCTACCTGCTTCAAATCAGAGCCCGTACTGCAGCTGGATATGGAGCCAGCAGCCCCACTTTCCAGTTCGAGACCAGCCCTGACTGTAAGCTCAGCAGAGATAAAGATAAATTAAATGATGATAGTGTATTAGCCTTTTACGTATAATTATTTATTTTGAAATGTGAGGTTATACAACCACTCTGACAGGATGTGTGTATGTTATTTTTGTTAGAAGACCTTATGTCCAGTTATGTAGCAGCTGTTTCAAACACTTTCTCTGACAAGAACAATTTTCTTTCTCTTCTTGCAGTTTTTCAGATTTAGATATTCATGTAGCAACTTTGGCAGAATATCAGAAGTGAATTCAACCATCACGTTTTACAGCAGCAAACCCACAAGTGCTTTTGAGACAGTTTTAAAATACTGCCTAAGATCTTTGCTTTGCTTTGTTTTTGCTACATGGCTAAGTTGTTTCATTTAGCTGCTACTGTTGCACGGACTGTGGAAGGACATTATTGTTTATATCGATTTCGCTGCCAAATATGTGCAAGTGTCTCTAGAATCAGCTGAATCACCTTTATCTGCTCCTGTGGGAACTGAAGAGAATATCTTATTGAATCAAAGGTATATTTATTCTTGATGTGCATGCAGTACATTGGAATAAGACTGGCAGGTAATTGATGTTTATGTTATGATGTGTTATGCTGTAATGTTACCAAAACAAAGTTAACACTGCTTATTAGCTGTTTCTTTCTGTCTTTCAGCAGCCTTCTCCATCTCAAGTGAAAGCAGCCAGGTTGTTCTGATTGCCATTTCCTCTGCCGTAGCGATCATCCTGCTCACTGTGCTTCTTTACGTCCTGATTAGCAGGTCTGTCC
Source organism: Heterochromis multidens (assembly GCA_015108495.1). Lineage (NCBI taxonomy): Eukaryota > Metazoa > Chordata > Actinopteri > Cichliformes > Cichlidae > Heterochromis > Heterochromis multidens. The sequence continues at coordinate 13,400 of VUQS01069372.1, forward strand.
ACCAGTGACTTGCCTGAATTCCCACCTTGAGTGTTGTCTCCTTTTGTCACACCAGTCTGTTTACTCTCTCCCTTCAGCAGTATGTGATCAATTGATTCTGTGTGTACTTTTCAAAATGACATATTTGCATGTGAAGACCAAAACCAATTCCTTTTTTATTTTAAAAATTGTCCCTGTATTTCAATTTTACTTTCAAAAGCCAAGAAGAAACAATGCAAGTATATATTTTATCACTTAAATGATGTGTCATAAAGTAGGGCAACTTAAAACATATCAGCTAACAGCCACAGGAACCTTTTACTGCTGTGGTTTGCAAGGTGTCTTAACCTTTGTTAATGATTCCTTGTAATCATCCTAATATCATCACTCATGCTCAGATATTTCCTAAGACTGGCCGGATGCCAACTCAGTGTAATCTTTCAAATTTGTTGCACGTGTGCACAACTGAAATATTTGAGAATGTGTTCTGAATTTGTTCATAAAATTCCTTCAAGTGTTCAAATGCTTTTTAGAACAGCTTCATCCCAGCTTCCCCAAGCAGTACTCCTTCTGATGACCTGTATGGTTATTTACAGTCCAGCGTTATACACACTTTAGCTAAAGTTGCTGTTGGCTTAGTTTGCCACTCAATCAACAAACATGAGCATGTTCAATAAATGTTCAATCTTTTCAGTCCATTCATGCACAACACTGGTGTTTTAATTGCAATGTGTGTGTGGCTGAAGTTGGTGGTCAGCAGGGTTCAGAAAGAGTATAAATCCACAGCACATTATAAGACTTACTGATACTCTTTCAGGTTATAAGAGCCAGAAGTATATACACACAGACATAAGTATGCACACATGGATCTCGGTAGCCTTTGGGCTGGGCTCGTGGGTGAATTTTTATTGGGAGATGTGGCACTACTTCTGGTCTTTCTCTGTTTGCATTGGCAGGTTTTGTTGCCGCAGCAAATCCAAACATCCTGATGAAAAAAGACTGCATTTTGGCAATGGCCACTGTAAGTAATGGACTCTGTTTATCCCCGAATTGGCTCTGTCTCTCCTTGCTGTGCTTTACTAGTCACTGAATATAGATAAAACTAGATAGTTACATAATAGATAATTTGATGGTGTCATTTGAATATGCTTGTCCTTCTGAGAACATTTTGACCAATAGCGGTTGTTTTAGAGGAGATATGTCCAAGCTTGAAGTGGGTTTCCCCTTCAAGCTTGGACATGTTTTTGTTTGTTCATATGAGAAGACAATAATCAAAACAAGATCATGTTATGAAGGAGGTTTCTTGGCCCATTTGGAAACCGTTTCTGGAGGCTTTATTTAAAAGGAGAACAAAATTACGCTGTTTTCAAAACCAGCTGAAGGAAGTGCTGATTTTTAGTTTCTACTTTCCAGAAAAGTCCCTTGATTGTTTTTTTTTTCTAATATCAGTGTCACTGCTAAATTTATACCAATTTAATTTTCTTTTTGTGCTACTTCCTCATCCTTTGCTTCTTGTTTCTGCTCTCTTTATGTCTTTACGAGGTGTTATTTACTTGGAATAGTCCTACCTTTAAACTTGACCTAGGCCTCCAGAATTCCCCAGGTACTGAAGAGCATCTACCCACAGCTTCATGAGTAGTTTGGATGGGTCAGATGCAGTGCATAAATTTTAGCACTCAGGGACTACTAAAATGCATCTGTGCAACATATTTTCACTTTTTTTTCCAAGTTTATCATAAAATAAAACATACCCTCTGAAACATTGTCTTTCTTAAACTTAATGCGTTATGAAAGGTATAATTCCTCTTTGTGTTATTATTGTTCCACCACAGCTCAATAAGAGAGACTCTCCAGGGAAACAAAAAGAGGGAATTGTAAAAAAATAAAAAAAAATAACACTCTGTCCATTAAAACAACTCAAAGTGTCTTTATATGCATTTGTTAAAGCTAGTGCAAGCGGCTGTTGTTCTATTGCATAATATATTAAGTGGGAAAATCTCATTCTGACCTGCTCCTTGAAGAAAATTCCTTTATAAAATTTAATCACTGACACACTCAGGGCTACATTATCTTCATGGTTTTTGTTTCATTGTGCAGGGTTCATCAGACCTTTTTGCCTCTCTGCGTGTTTCCCCAGAGTCCTCTGATTGAGCAAATTAAAACTGTGCTATTTGGACGACAGAGTTTTTAAATAGTCAGTAACTGATGCAACTTTCTTATGCTGCTGCAGTGCGTCTGCCAGGCATCAGAACCTATGTGGACCCCCACACGTATGAGGACCCAAGCCAGGCTGTGCACGAGTTTGCCAAGGAGCTGGATGCCTCCTGTATCGCCATAGATAAAGTGGTGGGAGCAGGTGAGAATAGGCAAAGGAAAATATCTGACTAGATGTTGCTGCTTACATAGATGCCACATATGTAGGTTTGGCAACATTGCAGAGCACTGAAATAATTTAAAATGTTATAAAATTATTATTAAAATTAGCTGGCTGGGATATTTAAAAAAAAGGTAAATTAGAGAAGACAGACCTTTTTCCCACTTTCATATCACAGTTACTTCCTTTTATTTTTGCACTCGTTCATGCTCTATTTAAATGACAAAGACAAACCAAGTGCACAACCACTCTAAGAAAAAATGTGCATATAGAGCTCCTATATATCTATATTTTCATAGCAGCGAGCTAGTTATCTATGCGTCATGCTGCACAGCTGGGAATGAGAAAGCATTCTATGCCCCAGCTTGATGTCCCTTCTTTCCAGCCCTCACCTATGATGGAGGGAAAGGTGGTGAAATGAGAAAACCTTCAGTTAGTTCGTGTCTCCTTTAACCCTTTCTTTCCTTCATTTTCCTTCCTTTCTTTCTTTCTTTCCATTTTCCATAGCTTATGCTCGAGTTCTTAACTCCCGATGTACAGTAATTGCGATAGTAAAACAAGCCTTGTCTCCTCTTTTCCTCTCCCCTCATGTACTCCCTGATAACTTGAGCAGGAGTGCAGACGGGAGGGTAATGCATTATGATTCATGTCGAGTGCAGTCAGAATAGATGGAGACTAAAGCACACAGCACATAACAGCAGACTGGTCTCCAGAGTCCCACCAGCCCTTCACACTGTAAAACTGTCAGGACAGCCTGAGAGTCTATTACCTGAGTATACACTGGACTCACACTCCACAATACTAACCACAATATATTTTTCATACATAGCAGATAAAAAGCACAATGATCTTTACAGGGCTACAGTGGTACATAGTAGATAATTGTTTATATATTAAAATCAGATGTTCTCTTTTAATATAAAAAAATGTGGTACATTTTTGAGTACAGTTGGTAATCCCTTCATTGTGAATTTCAATTTGATTTTACACAAGTAAGCATTAACCTCTTCAAATCTGCCAGACCATTTGCAAGAAATGTACACAAACTAATATCTATACTTCATTTAATATAATTAAATACATTTAATTTAATGTTTAAGCCATAAAAAGTGAGACAACAGTGAAACAAAGTACCTCCGATTTATCATTATTCTAAGCCAACATGAGCTGAATACTATCCTAACCCATAGTTGGTTTTCACCAGAGAAGGCTACACTGTACTATACATTTTTAATGCATACAGTGCATAGCTGAGTCAAAGTACATTTATTTTATTTCCATAGTAACACAAAAAGTTGAGAGTGCAACTATGAGAACATGTTCTGGACAATATAAATAAAATGACAAGTTGGCAGGGTGATTACTTTTGAAAACCAACTTAGTAGGTCAGACCAGTTTAATTTTAGAAGATGGACAGAAAATCCCTGAAACATTTTCAGATCAAAACCAGAAACCCTATATGGGAAAACCATAAATTTGCAGATGCAAGTGTGAGATGAGAGGAAAAGAGAAGGGACTTTGGCTTTCTCTTGTTAATGTATTTTAACTTCATAAAATGTGAACCGAACACCAGAGGTGAACATTAAAGCTTTAGCCATGATGTAAAACTTTTCAACTTCAATGCACCCTACCACCCATCTGTGTGATTTTTATAAAGCCACATAAGCACTCTGAACAATATACAACATACCTCCGCTTTCTCCATCCCTGCCTCAACTCCATCTGTCTTCATTAAACACGTTAACGGGACTTTGATCCTTTTGCCAATCGGTGATTGTGTGTTAAAAGACACGAAACACATGCTCCACTCTGCTTACATGGGTTAGACTTTAACATCAAAGTGAGATACCTAGCTCTACTCATAACAGGAAAGGAACGAGTGTCCCTAATCAAGCCTTTTTAGATGGAGATCTTCTTTCTCTGAGTGACCACATAAAAAGGTGCCTTGGCTTGGCTTGCCTGTCCACTGCTGAGGACCAGAAGTGCAGAGTAGAGAAAGAAAGAAGAGGCACGGTTTGGGTATTTAGACAGGTTGCAATTATTCTGGCTTAAGTCCTTCCAGATCCCATTGCTTCAGTCCAGGATTTGACCCATGCTCTCTGATCCAGAGCAGCTATGGGATATGATTGTACTGGATGAAGAGCGAGATCTGCATATCTTAGTTCTGACATCACCTTTCCTGAGCACACTCAGCGTGCATGTACGTTATGTTCTAACACACACTCACATTCAGTACATATACACAAATATACACACAGCCCTCATCTTCTGCAGTCCAGCCAAAACTCTGTCTCCAGGACTACCTTTGAAGTGGCCAGCATAACTACAAAACCTACAGTACCTTCTGGATAGTTGTCCACTGCATGCACACACTTACAAGTAGTTACTGAAACTCGTGCATCCCCTCACCAGCGAAGAATGCTAATTGAGCTCTCCCAGAGTGGATGTTGAGTCATGTTGTGTTTTAATTCGACATAGAAATGAAGTTGAAAGGTTGTATTGCTGTCTGTTCAGTTTGTTATTTTGGCTGTGGGTTCAAGCTATGCATTAATCAGGAAATGCTTTTTTTGTCCAACATCAACAAAAGCATTTCCTGATTAATGGGAGTCAAGTTATTACAGATGAAAATTTTAAGATCCTTTTTGATCAGCAGCTTCATCTGGATGAATCACTGACAGGCAGCTGTAAAAATCATATATTGTCACACCTTCTCATCTCAACCACTGCTCTACATCAGAGCAGTCAAGTATTTCTGCCTCATGCTATGCTTGCTCTCAGACTCTGTGGTGAAACTGAGCAAGCAGACGGGTTTAGTGAGTAACAACATGCAGCCTCTCTCTGCGTTTTTGCTGTAAGTGTTGAAAATATACTCAGAAATTTCTGGACAGGGCAGCTAGTTTAGTTAGCTGCTAAGCTTCCATGCATTTTTGGCTGCCATATTCAATCCAAGATGCTTTTCATGACATTGTCATTGTTAGGGATTGTTTTAAAAACTCCAAAAAATGGATGAAACTTCTGTTCATATAACTTGCCTTTACTTTTTCTTTAGGTGAATTTGGAGAAGTCTGCAGTGGTCGCCTGAAGTTGCCCAGCAAAAAGGAGATCTGTGTGGCCATCAAAACTCTTAAAGGTGGATATACAGACAAACAGAGGCGAGACTTCCTTTCTGAGGCATCAATCATGGGACAATTTGACCACCCTAACATCATCAGGCTGGAGGGGGTGGTAACACGCAGTAAGTTCAATGACAAACTGAAGGGAATTGAATCAGGTGCTATTTTGATAATTGCAGAATATTAATCTATGAAGCACTTATTTATTCAAATTTTGCGAAGTATGATGTTTCACAGAACGCTACAATTTTAGTCACATTCCACAAGAGATCAGGCTTCTCCTAAGATTCTTTTTACCGATTCCGGATTTCCAGTTGTCTTTGACAAATGGCTCTAAAGTGGCCGACACTTCTGTGAAAGAGCAAAGGAGTTTTATTGAGTTGCCGTGGTGTAAATCTCTGCAGATCAATGTGCTCTGATCAAAGCCTGTGTCCAAAGCAGGCATAAATCCATAAATCCATATCACTGACTAACTTCCCTCTGGGCCTCTTTATAAGACTATCATTAGCACACAGAAGGCCTCTTTAAAATGGAATGACTGCAGAAAAGGGAAATAATGAGTCTGAACTTTGTCGCAAAGAAGCAGTCCTGGCCTCTATATTTCCCTGCGGCACTTGGATTGTTAAGTAGTTCTGCCAGTATTGTTATTCTAAAGAGTAGAATAAAATACCAGGAGAACGTCCCTTCTCTTTATTATTCTGGATTCTAGGTTCTTCTGTTCTGTCTCTTTTGTTCTTTGCTTCCTCATCGCCACCTTCTCTTACATCAACTTGTTTTACCTGATTCCCTAACTTATCTTCTTAGTGATTTACTACCATGACTTGTAATCAAAAACAGACTACTCATACAATGGACAAGTCAAGCGATGGACTGGACCTTTAAACCATATTGTTCTGCTTCATCTCCACAAAGACAGAAAGAAAGAAAGGAAAAATGACAGAAGGAAAATAGAAAGGAAGGAAGGAAGGAAAGAAGGAACGACAGAAGAAAGGAAGGAAGGAACAATGGAAAGAAGGAAGGAGGGAAAGAAAGAAAGGAATGAAGGATGGAAGGAAGGACGGAACAACAGAAGAAAGATACCAATTAATATCTTATAATTTATCATTTTGAGTCGACAGTGGCAAAAATAATGTTACTGAACTGCGATTTAATCTGACTTTGTGAAAAAACATGTTAAAGGATTTTTTATTCCTTTATGAATTTGTAAAATAATTTCAGTGAATAAAGTCAAATAACAGAAAAACAGTAAACAGGATGACTGAGGCTAATCAAGCTCCTTCTTCCAGTTTTGTCTCCTTTAGCAGATTTTTTTCAGTTAGTACATTAGTACAGTACAGCACAGTGCTGTACTGTACTAATGAATGAAAACAGTACATTCTGAAAGTGAAAGTGCGCGCGCCTGTGTGCGCGCGTGTGTGATCCCTCATCACACACTGTTTGCCTAATACATCTTAAACCACTCTTCCTGTTAATGTCCAGTCTGTGAGAAATGCTGCAATAACACAAGACTGCGGTTTCATTTGCTGTTTTGAGACTAATAGGGGAGGCCCCAAATTCAGTATTTCGCACATGACATTTGGAGAGATGCCCTGAGCACATGTGCATAAGTAGGAGCAGCATGAGTGCAGGACATCGTTTTAGGAGGTCCATTTGATATGCTCCCACACACAGACACATACCTACACACACACACACACACACACACACACACACACACACACAAACGCACACTGCTGTCGGGTGATTTATTAAGCTGCTCCTGTTAATTCTTAATAATCCTGAGACTTTCACACCCCATTTACCTTGCTGCTGCTTTTGGCTGATCCACAGGCTGCATATTTGCAGGAGCGCACACACACACACACACACACACTCCTACACATGAAACCTGCTGCACATGTACCCCATGTTGTTCTCGTAGACCTTTTAACCCACAGTCACCTGTTCTTCTCAGGGATGGCTGTCTCACACAGTCATATGGCTTCCTCACAAAACAACCGCGCACACACAAACACACAGACATCTGAGCCACATTCCTTCAGTCACTAGAACCACAACTGTGATATGGAAGCAACTTTTTTGTGTGTACCTCATTCTGTTTTTGGGGGTTTTTTTGTTGTTGTCGTTTTGCTTTAATACTTGGCATCTGTGCAAAACTTCATCTGATCCTGTCTACCTGAGATGTCATTAAGTTTTGTGTTTGAGTGTGCTCTTCAAACTATAACAAAAATGCTGTGAAACAAACTAATTAACGATTCTGCAAACTCAAGCCATATTTACCGTGTAGCTACAATCGAATAATTAATAATCCTGCGCCAAGATAGACTTTAATGTTATGTTAATGTAAATAGTGTGGTCCTACACATGTAGGAGGTTGATCCAGGCAGTCCCCCTTGGAATCACTGCACCTTCCTGCTTTTTATCTTTTCCATTCAGATTGACTCACACCAAAGTGAATCAAGCTTTAATTTATTTTTCTTTTATTGCCTCACTAGTCAGTTAAGCTCCAGTGAACTAATCAATCACTCATGAATCATGTTATCCCCCTCCCCCTGTTTCCTTTGACTTCACGCTTTTCTTTCCCCACTCTCCCCTCTTCCTCCGCCTCACTTCCTCTTCCACCTCCTCCTCCACTCTTCCCAGATGCGTTCGGGCCAGATCACACGGAAGCTGTGGGGTTCCAGCAAGAGACTGACTCAGATCTCCTCGGGGGAGACAGTGTACAACACCCAGCAAGACCACAACTGACCCTTCCCTGCCTGTCCCTCCCTGTCCCCAAGCCCTAAACCATCCCCTTCAAGCACATCGCACATTGTTATTTCATATCCCAGCAAATTTTGTCTCCATCACCTCCCACAGTTTTATCAGGTGGTGGGTTTTGGGGTGCAGGAGCACCACAAAGCCTGCATGCCCACATGTGCATCTGAGTTTTCTGGGTGTGTACTCTTGCTTTGGATTGATCACATGGTGCTGGCACTGTGGTTCCAATGCAGAAGTAGCGCCAGCCTCAGCAAAACCACACCACTGCCCACTATTCCCACACACCACATCTCCCCTTAATTTTTACTACAGTCAGCCTCATTCAATGGTTAACTATGTATGTGTGTATGTATGTATGTGTGTGTGTGTGTGTGTGTTCGCACACAGTTTTGCCGTGTGCTGTTTGGAAAATATTGTTTCAAGTGGCCTTTTTGCCCCCCCCACCGACCAGTTAGCCTTCAGTGCACACACTCGGCCTGTGCTCTGTGGGCCAAGACGTTTCATGGTTGCCTCAAAGCTGCCACCCAGCAGCCTTATGCAGTAAGACGGCTCCACCACTCACAAGACCAAACTGTCTGCCTTTTTCTATTTGTTTTTTATATACCTGTGTGTGCTATTTTAGTGATGTTGTATTGTGAATTTGTTTTTGTGTGTGTGCGTGTGTGTGCGTGTGTGTGTGTGCGCGCGCGCGCCCAGCAACTTGGCATCTGTTCATATGCATGGCATATTGGTTTTGAGATTAGATAAGAAATAGTGATGCAGACGTCATTAGTTTTGTGTGTTTTTTGCATTTGGGTATAGCTGAAACATCAGATCAAGTGTGTGTCTCTTTAAAGGTACTTTTTGTAGTTACCCTCTGCAAAATGTAATTAAAACTTTCACCACCAGGTGGCAGCATTTTACCAGTAGGTGTGTTAAAATGTTTTTATCTTTTAGATTTTAATCTTTGGTTTTAGCCCTACAACCATTTCCTCAAGGTGTTTAGAAGCTATTCTAAATAAGAATAACTTTACTGGTTAAATAATAAAATAATGACTCGCTTCATTACCTTGTGGAATAAATTGGTATTATGCAAAAGTATGACCCCATTGATATCTCATCAAAACAATGCAAAGCAGTTGTTTTTTTTAGTTATTTTTAGTTTATTGCTTTTAAACACGGGGATTTACAAAAAGTACCTTTTTGTTATTAGCATATCATTTAAGATATAGTTTTGTAAATAAATAAAAAACACTACATTCTCAAACACAACAAGCTTCGACATGAAGATTTATCATAGCAGTGCAACGAAAAGCAACTTTAACGTCACATCTCTCTGTGCTTCATTGAATGTTTTTAAGTAACTTGAATCCGTGTCTATTCATAAGTGAAAGTAACAATTTTTTTTTTAATCACACATTGTCTCATGAGTGGCATATTTTAAAAACTCTTCTAACTGTTCAGATATAAAGGCGAGAGAAGAAATCCTCAAGGGCTTTATGAGATGTCAGTGTTATCAGCAATACAGCTCCTTCATCGCGTGCCTGTCGGTGCTTCCTTTCCTGTGTTTTTGTCCAGCATGCATCGCTCAGTCGGATCCTCTATTTCCAGTCTTCCTATAGCTAAACTGGGACTGTAAATGAACTCCCTCTCTTCCCCTTCCAAATGCCTTTAGCTTTCATCATTGCCTCAAACCATCCTCCTTTATTATTTTCACATCTCATTCTTCTTCCTGCTCAGTGTAAAGTGACTGATTTCAGAGGAGTTTTCCTTGTATGGGGCATCAAGAATGTTTGGGTTGATTGGGACAAACGTGTGTGTGTGTGTGTGTGTGTGTGTGTCTGTGTGAGAACGTGATTACTGATTACTTTACTCTGTAATATGCCGCAGTATGAAACTGCTGTTATTCATAATTTTGCACCATACCTGTGTTTGAGTGTGTGGGTTTATTTTCTGTTGCCAAATTTTTGATTCTTGTCCGGTTCTGTGAACATTTGCAGCTCCGTGGGTTCAGCACTGGGCACAGAGTCGCTTCAACGGTTGTCTCTCTTTTTTTTTTTTTTCCTGATTTTTGTATTTTGTTTTATTTAAATGTCAGTTTGGTGGAGTGCAAAGACCAATCTGTGTCCTCCTCTAAGAGATTGCTGTGAAAGGTGCATAAAATGTTTTCTAAATACAGTTTGTTTGTTTTTTAAATTTGGTTCATTCACATTTGTCATTCAAAGACCACTGTTTGAGTTGTTCCACGACTGCAACAGAGTGCCTTTATCCCAGCGTGGTGTCCACATAGAGCTAGATTTCTCTTTCTCCTTAACCCAAGCTTGTCGTCCCCAACCTTAGCGTGAATCAAATGAAAGCAGCATTCCACACGTTAGATCGCCACAGTTGCACCAGGAACCAAGAATATGAGACTTCCAAGAAAAATCAAAAAGTACTATTTTGTGTCTTAGCTACATTCTCTGTGACTGTCACCAAAATGGATGTGTGTGTATATCTGTGATTATTTATGAATACAGTATATAATGTACAGCATGATTTTTATTTTGGCGTCGTTGAAATGTACTTTTGCACTTTCCAGGTACTAAATTGTAACAGATTGTTTTAACTTTGCTCCCTAATCTGTACAAACTGCTTTGTTATACACAAGTGGAAAAATAATCATTAAAGTCTTGTCTAAATTCAGATGACTTTCATTCATTTCTAAGTGAATAAACATATAGGAACCAGGAACACACAGATGAGTAATATGCTGTGTTTTATTCAACAACAAAATCAGAAGTTGTGGTAGGAGACACAAATGAGAATGGTTGCTGTTCAATAGGAAATAAATCAGGCAGCAACTCTCATGCTGTGTTTCTTGCGGTTTTCTTATGCAGTGATTGTGTATGTGCAGATGGATGCCCTCTTCAGATCACAGTTGGCAATAGTCCACCAGCTCTCGTCTGTAATGTGGGTAGGGAAAGAATCATAATAGATATTAGTCCTGCAGGGCAAAGATTACCTTTTTTATTAGGTGTCTTATCAACTTTATGTGATACACACAGTAATCTGTGCTCCTCTGGTCTATAAAGTTTTGATTAAAAACTGCTTTTATGACACGTGTCTCAAAAAACACTTATGTAATATAGCACTGATGATTGGGATTATTAAGGAATAAATGATAAACAGACTACAATGTTTTTATTAATTGGGATTTTTAGCTTAAGTTGGTGGTCAGAATTATTTTATTCATATAAAGAAAAAAGTCACTTTTAAGTCATTTGTTTGGAGAAGTAACCTGGTTAAATGTGTATGTCAGTGATAAATTAAGCAAGATTTCTGCGCTTCCAAAACCTGCCTGTGTTTTGGGGTCATATTTACTAATCATATACATCTCAACTATGTTGTTGAGAGTGACTGACAACAGGAAGGTCAGGCATTTTAGTTCGCAAACTGGTGAGAGTCCCTATTATTATTTTTATTTTTATTTTTATTTTTTTTCCAAGTGGCTCACAACTTAACTGGTTTTCACAATTTTAAGGGGAAAAAAAGTCCTGATATTGAATCACCTCCTCCTTTCTGCCTTTCTGGATTCAATGGTGGTATGAACCCACAATTCATACACTGCTCAAAAAAATAAAGGAACTCTTTTTAATCAGAGTACAGCATCAAGTCAGTTAAACGTCTGGGATATTGATCTGGTCATTTAAGTATCAGAGGGTGTTGTTAATTAGTTTCAGCTGCTTTGGTGTTAATGAAATTAACAACAGGTGCACTAGAGGGGGAACAACGAGACAACCCCCAAAACAGGAATGGTTTTACAGGTGGAGGCCACTGAGATTTTTTCCTCCTCATCTTTTCTGACTGTTTTTTCACTAGTTTTGCATTTGGCTAGTGTCAATGTCACTACTGGTAGCATGAGGAGATAACTGGACCCTACAGAGGTTGCACAGGTAGTCCAACTCCTCCAGGATGCCACATCAATAAGTGCCATTGCCCAAAGGTTTGCTGTGTCTCCCAATACAGTCTCAAGAGCATGGAGGAGATTCCAGGAGACAAGCAGTTACTCTAGGAGAGCTGGACAGGACCGTAGAAGGTCCTTAACCCATCAGCAGGTCCGGTATCTGCTACTTTGTGCACGGAGGAACAGGATGAGCACTGCCAGAGCTACAAAATGACCTCCAGCAGGCCATTGGTGTGAATGTCTCTGACATTCTGACCAAACAATCAGAAACAGACTTCATGAGGGTGGCCTGAGGGCCCGATGTCCTCTAGGTGGCCCTGTGCTCACTGCCCAGCACCGTGGAACCCGTTTGACATTTGCTATAGAATACCAGAATTGCCAGGTCCACCACTGGTTCCCTGTGCTTTTCACAGATGAGAGCAGGTTCACCCTGAGCACATGTGACAGACGTGAAAGGGTCTGGAGAAGCCATGAAGAATGTTATGCTGCTGGTAACATCGTTCAGCATGACCACTTGGTGGTGGGTCAGTGATGGTCTGGGGAGAAATCGCCATGGAGGGACGTACAGACCTCTACAGGCTAGGCAACGGCACCCTGACTGCCATTAGGTATCAGGATGAAATCCTTGGACCGTTTGTCAGAGCCTATGCTGGTACAGTGGGTCCTGGGTTCCTCCTGGTGCACGACAATGCCTCATGTCCTCATGTGGTGATAGTATGCATGCAGGCAAATTGATACCATTGACTGGCCCCCACGCTCACCTGACCTAAATCCAATAGAACACCTCTGGGACATTATGTTTCGGTCCATCCAATGCCACCAGGTTGCACCTCAGACTGTCCAGGAGCTCAGTGATGCCCTGGTCCAGATCTGGGAGGAGATCCCCCAGGACACCATCCATCGTCTCATTAGGAGTATGCCTTGATGTTGTCAGGCATGCATACAAGCCCATAGGGGCCATACAAACTACTGAGTACCATTTTGAGTTGCTGCAATGAAATTTAGACAACATGAACTAGCCTGCAGCATCATTTTTTCACTTTGATTTTCAGGGTATCTTTGAATTCAGCCCTCTGTAGGTTGATCATTTTAATTTCCATCAAATGACGTGGCATCCTTTCATTCCTAACACATTACCCAGTCCATAACAGTATAGGTATCCAGCATGATTTTTTCCCCCTATTGAGCTCTGATGTGTTTTCAAAGTGTTCCTTTAAATTTTTTTGAGCAGTGTATAAAGCAGTACTGTACTTTCTGCAAGTGGGCTATTAAACCATAAAACAGCAATATCAAGGTCTAAAGTTTGGTACCATCAACCAACAACAATCACCATAAAGTCCTCACGACAGATTAAGTGAGGCTGTAACACACAAGTGCACTGAAATGAGGAAGTCTTTCAAACTAAGTCTCTGGGAAATGCTGAAATAAATTAGCAATTTGTGTGAGAGTGGAGTGGCTCTTACCTAGCTTGAACATCTCCACACAGACAGGCTTGTCAGTGTGAATGTTGGGGTGACCCGGCATCCAGTCACTAAAACCCCACTCTGACCCGTCCAACCATGACGCCTGCTGGTTCTGTGGAGCCCAGAATGCATATGGAGGTTAAAAAACATGCATATCTAATCTTAAATAACCCAGTAATTTCTAAACTGTACTGAAGTAGTGTAGTGAAGTATTACCACTTCACTTGTTTTTAAACACCACTTAGTGACAGGACAGAAACAATTATAACATTTTAAGATAAAAGTTTAAAGGTCAGTGTTTCATGAAGGTAAGAATAACACTATCAGTCCTGTTGATAAGATATCTGATGACACTCTCCTTGACCTCCATTCGATGACACAGCTCAGGACCAGACTGCTGGCGTCACAACCAGTAAGAACTGGAATAAAATGGTGGTATTAGTTCCCAAACCACTCTTTTAATATTTCTGTAAATCTGCTTTTTCAGGACGTTCTTAAGTAGAGAAGCTTTTACTGGTGCTTCAGCAGTACATATTTGAGTAAACCCTAATGTCACTGTCTTTTTCAAAATATACAGTGGTGTGAAAAAGTATTTCCCACCTTCCTAATTTCTTAGTTTTTTGCATATTTGTCACACTTACATGTTTCAGATCATCACACAAATTTTCATATTAGACAAAGATAACCTGAGTAAATACAAAATGCAGTTTTTAAATGATGATTTCATTTATTAAGGGAAAAAAGTTATCCAAACCTACCTGGCCCTGTGTGAAAAAGTAATTGCTCCTAAACCTAATAACTGGTTGTGCCACCCTTGGCAGCAAAAATTGCAATTAAGCATTTGCAATAACTGGCAATGAGTCTTTCACATCACTGTGGAGGAATTTTGGCCCACTCTTCTTTGCAGAATTGTTTTATTTCAGCCACATTGGAGGGTTTTACAGCATGAACGGCCTGTTTAAGGTCATGTCAAATCATTTCAAATGGATTTAAGTCCAGACTTTGACTAGGACACTCCAAAACCACATTTCTTTTTGGGGTTTTTTTTGGGGGGGGTTAGCCATTCAGAGGTGGACTTGCTGGTGTGTTTCATAACTCAACTGAGCTTGAGCGTCAGGGCATGAACTGATGGCTGGAAATTCTTCTTTAGGATTTTCTGGTAGAGAGCAA
>VUQS01069374.1:0-32553 GCA_015108495.1 Heterochromis multidens
GGGTGAGGGGAAGGGAATTCCCATGCTCCCTGTTTCTCATGAAAACGCATGGGAAGAAGAGAAGAGTAGACATATGGACACATTTCACATTTGATGTGAAGGAAAATAAGACGCTTTGTGAACAGCGTGGAGCAACTCTCACCGGTAATAACGCGACAAACTTTTACACTTTATATTTTAGTCACTGAATCAACTTTAGATTTAGTCAACGATAATCTTCTGATATTTAGTTGACTAAAACTAAAAGAATTTAGATGACGAAATTATGACTAAAACTAAATGACGTTTTAGTCAAAAGACTATGACTAAAACTAAATCTCTGCCCCTGGAGGGAGCCCGGACTGCTGCACCAGGGGCATCAGATTGGGAGGGTGTCATTTCGCAAGGTTTCCACAGATGCCTCCCTAAGGGGGTGGGGGGCTCTGTGCAATGGCGCATCGATGAGAGGGGTCTGGACCACAGCGTAGTGTGAGCTTCACATCAATCACTCAGAGATGCTAGCCACGTTTTTTTGGTCTCAAGCATTTTTGTCCAGTTCTGAGGGGCCAGCGTGTCTTAGTCAGGACAAACAATTCAACAGTGGTCTCTTACATAAACAGGCAGGGAGGGACACGCTCTGTCTCACTCTCTGCTGTTTTGGTGCAGTGTTCGTTTTCTGCCTCCAAGAGCCACCCATGTTCCGGGCCATCTGAACCTGGGGTCAGACCTTTTCTCCAGGGAGCTGGAAAGGAGCTCCTGGCAGCTTCCTCTCCGTAGGGATCTCCTCTCTCAGGAGGGGGGAGAGGTGAGAGATCCACACCCAGAACTGTGGCGGCTGCATGCTTACCTGCTGAGAGTTTTCATAGCCAAGAGTCTGACCCCAAGTGATATCCCATACTATATGTGTTGTACCTCGTTCCTCTCCTTCAGGGAACAAAATTTATAGACATAACTGCTCCATAATGGGACTTCACAAACCAGTTGGTGACAGTTGGAGCTACATCCATCTTTTATACTGTCTATGATCTCATGAAAAAAATATGTGAGAATTTTGAACACATATAACAAAAGGCCTTACCTGCACAGAGAACACCAGCATCATGTTCATGCCCACAGGTTGCTCTTGTAAAGCCCTTGACCGAGCATTGCTGAAGAGAAGTCACATTGTCGAAACATGAATTGCTAGCCTCCACCACTGACCCACTGCCTCGGCCAAAAAAAGCACCGCCATGAGCCTTCATGGCACGTCCACACTCCAGTGACTCACACACCACTTCAGCTTTACTTAGAGTCCAGTCTGTGTCACACACTGTCTGCCACTGGTCACCATGACGGACCTCCACTCTTCCAGAGCACTCATCACTACTGTTAACCAACCGCAACGCCAGGCTTCCTGTGAAGTCAAGTAAACTAAAAATGTAGCCACAGGTATGGAAGAATAATCAACAAAAAACTGTGATGTATTTAGGTATATTGTACACTATTAAAATTCAGACAATAATATTGTGGCAGCGGAGTCAGGGCGTGGCGTCAGGGGAGGCCAGCCAGCACACCAGACTGGCTGGCCTCCCCTGACGCCACGCCCTGACTCTGCTGCCACAGATATCTTTAAAAATAAGAAACTATGAAAAACATTTCAACTGCTAGCATTACATTTTAATATTTTATTTACAAACCAAATTCCTAAAAATTTGGGACCCTGTGTAAAATGTGAGTAAAAACAGAATGCAATGATAAACCATAATTTAATCACAATAGAACCTAGAAAACATATCAAATTTTTAAACTGAGACCATTTTAAGAAAAATATTTGCTAGGATTCTGGCTGCTCAACAGTCCTGGGTCTTCTTTAACACATTTTTTGTTTCATGATACTAAACTAAATGTTTTCAATTGGTGAAAGGTCTGGACTGCAGGCAGGTCATTTCAGCATCTGCCATGCTGTTGTAATAGCTGTAGTATTGTATTTAGTATTGTCTTGCTGAAATATGCAAGTCCTTCACTAAAAAAAGATGTCATCTTGGATGGAAGCATATGTTGCTATAAAACTTGTATACACCTTTTTGGCACCTTTCCAGATGTGTAAGCTGCCAATTCCATAGGCACTATTGCAACCCCCATACCATCAGAGATGTGAGCTTTTGAACTGAACACTGATAACAAGCTGTGTGGTCCCTCACCTCTTTATTTCAGAGAATGCATCTTCCATGTTTTCCAAAAAGAATTTCAAATGTGAGTGTTTTCTAGGTTCTATTGTGAATAAAATATGGGTTTATGAGACTTGTAAATCATTGCATTCTGTTTGTATTGACATTTTATATAGTGTCACAATGGGGTTTTTTTTCTTACCTGTGCAGAAAATGCCAGCAACTACAGTGTTGTTGCAAGTTCTGTCTGGAAATGGTCTTTGTGGACACTGAGCCAATGTAGACTCCATTCCATTGCATTCAATTTGTTCAGTCCAGGTCTGTCCTGTACCAGGGCCAAGCTGAATAAGCTTATGAGGCCTCCCACAGTCCAACTGTCTGCACACCACTGTTGCATCATTCATGTCCCAGGATTCAGCACACACAGTCCCCCACTGGCCTTTATCAAAATACTCTACTCTTCCATCGCAACGAGTGGATCCACCGGTTAGTCTCAGATTTCCTGGAAATGATAGTAGTCATATTAATGTAATGAAATACAACTTGGCCACTACTACTGTATATATTTACATTACTTGTAATACAGTATATGTATGTGTATGTTGTTGTTTTTTTTTTAACTAGGAATGCACTGATAGATCAAATATTGGTATAGGCCAGAGGTCGGCAACCTGTGGCTTGCGAGTCATGACCACTGTTGGGGTTAACCGTAACCCTATTAACATACTATATGTATTAATTTATCCTCTCCCAATTACATCCGCCATCCGCCCGTCCATCCCTCACACCCCTGTTTAAATAAAAAATAATATGAATAAAAATTTGAACACTTGCAAAATAGATGGTCAGAAGAAAAGGGAAGGAGGAGAAGAGAGGAAAACAATAAAGAGGATGGCTAAAAGGTGCAGCTTAATACTAAAAAGTAGGGATCAGGTCTGTCAGAAACAAAAAGTCAATATTCAGTGGGCCCAGAAGGTAGGAGAGGCACAGTCAACATGACTATCACATTAGCTTCTCTGTCCACATAGAATAGCATGAATGTAGATTAAAGCTGGACAAATTATAAGAGTTCCAGTATATGCTTAGGCTTTGGTTCACAAGATAGAACCATGACTTAACTTTATTTATTCATTATGCAAATGAATTTTAGCTACAGATATTTACAGATATTTTCAATCATTTTACACTCCATCGATCAAAATAGGTGCCTTTTCTTCGTCAACTATTGATGTCAACGGGTGCACAATTTGTCTTTTGTCCTGTCTTCCTCCCCTCAGCCCCAACCGGTCGCAGCAGATGGCTGCCCCTCCCTGAGCCTGGTTCTGCCGGAGGTTTTTTCCTGTTAAAAGGGAGTTTTTCCTTCCCACTGTCGCCAAGTGCTTGCCCATAGGGGATCGTGTGATTGTTGGGGTTTTTCTGTATTATTGTACAGTCTTTACCTTACAATATAAAGTGCCTTGAGGCGACTGTTGTTGTGATTTGGAGCTATATAACTTAAATTAAATTGAATTGAATTGAATTGAATTTGTTTTTTCGGCGAGTGTCTCATAGAGTTGTTAGCTGGTGCAGCGGCATTATAAATTATGTTGAGCAAGCCAAAGCAAAAAAAGGTGCTCAAGAGAGAAAAGGAGAGAAGAAGGCAGGATGAGTATACAGGGCTTTGGATTTGAGCAGCATTGTCAATGACTTTGCTGAGAGCAAGGCCTGAAAGATGAAGCTCTGATGGGTGAGTATGGAATAATATTTATGTCAAAAGTTCCGTGCGAGAAAAAAAAAATCACAAGCAAATAATTTCATTTCAGGGGCGCAAGTATTCATTGTCACTCGCACAATTAAATTCCCTGCACATAAATTAAATAACCCACACGCGTAGAGCTCAGCAGGCACGTGCACAAAGAAGCCATCACACACGCGAGTGTCTGCTTTGCAAATTCACACTATTGCCCAAAGTATGCACTGTTTTAAACCATATTTGTTTACATTTTCAAAAATGGAGTTTGCCGAATTAACTATCAACAATTATTGTTTGCTGTGTAGCAGTGGAAATACTTACCACTGTCACGGGATTACTTTAATGCTGACTAAATTTTAAAACTGGAGGATTCTTCCTGTTCCATTAGTCTGTTGTACAGTATCATATACCTTTTATTATTTAAAAAAAAGAACAACTCAGTAGGATCAGGAAAGGAAGTGTGCATCAGGATCTAGCAATTATAACTTTGTCCAAAATACAGACATTTAAACCTGCCAACAAAAAGTTGCTCAGTGCCTTAGAATTGTCTGGTTTTTAAGATTTTTTTCAGTATTAAAGTGAAGCCAGTGATAAATCATTACATCCACCGGTGCACAGTAGAAATAACAGCTATAGTTAAACTGGCATACTTCACTTTCAAAAACATCAACAAATCCTCAAAACAAATTGCTGGTGTGTAGCACAGATCAACTCTTTCATAGTGATTTTTGATTTATTCAAAAACAGATAAACTATACAAAGGCAAATATTTTACTGTGAACTCCATTTAAAGCTCTAATCCTATTTAGCAGAATTAGATTAATATAAAAATATAAATCAATTAATAAATTATGGTGTGATTTAGCTACAGTGAATTAGCTCCAGCTGTGGTGTACACTTTAAATGCAGAACATTTGTACGTCAGTAAAAGTTTATTTTTACATAATGTACACTGCTTTAGACTCCAGTGACGGCGTGCTTTACACCACTGCATCCGACGCTTTGCATTGTGGTTGGTGATGTAAGGTTTGGATGCAGCTGCTCGGCCATGGAAACCCATTCCATGAAGCTCTGTTCTTGAGCTAATCTGAAGGCCACATGAAGTTTGGAGGTCTGTAGCTATTGACTGTGCAGAAAGTTGGCGACCTCTGCGCACTATGCACCTCAACATCTGCTGACCCCGCTCTGTGATTTTTCCGTGGCCTACCACTTCATGGCTGAGTTGGTGTCGTTCCCAATTGCTTCCAGTTTGTTATAGTATCACTAACAGTTGACTGTGGAATATTTATTAGTGAGGAAATTTCACAGCTGGACTTGTTGCACAGGTGGCATCCTATCACGGTACCAAGCTGGAATTCACAGAGCTCCTGAGAGCGACCCATTCCTCCAAAGATGTTTGTAGAAGCAGTCTGCATGCCTAGATGATTGATTTTATACACCTGTAGCCATTGAAGTGATTGGAACACCTGAATTCAATGATTTGGATGGGTGAGTGAGTACTTTTGGCAATATAGTGTAACTAAAGTTAATCCAGACTGCCTGTTCAGAGGACCTGTAACATTGTGTGGAACCCACAGTGAGTGGAGCTCTGCAGCCAGATGTGTACTGCTCTGTTTCACTGAGTAGCCATCTGGCAGCAATATAAGCATATTTTATATTTGTTTACATTTTGGAAAATTTAAGTTTACTCAACTGACAACGAAAATTATTTTTCCTTTTTCTTAGGAATGATGTGTGCTCCTCGTTATGATTATTTTTTAATCATAAAAGGTATATGATACATTACAACAGATTATTTCGACAGGAGTGCAGAGCCTTCAGAACTTGCCTTAGAATCCTCCAGTTTAAAAGATTTATTCAGCATTAAAGTAATCCAGTGATAATTTTCAATATTTCCAATGCTACACAGCAAACATTAACTGTTGATAGTTAATTTGGCAAACTTCATTTTCCAAAATGTAAACAAATATGGTTTAAAACAGCACTTTAAGTCAGTCTGTGATGACCTGTGGTTAATGGGCTTCTAAGGTTTGTTCCATTTTTACAGACATTACAGTAGTCTTTATGTTTCTTTAGCAAGACCGAAGCTTGAATAAATGTTCCATTCCTCTGACTGCGGTTGTTGTCCATGGAGCTAATCAAAAGCTGGAATATTATTGATTATTGTTATATATTAGTTTTGTACATACACTGTGTGTGTGTGTGTGTGTGTGTGTGTGTGTGTGCAGGTTTGAATGTCTTTTGTTCTCTGAGATGTGTGTCAGAATAAAATGTCATTTAAAAAAAAACATCTGTAAGGCTGTCCTGTACTGGATTTGCTCTTGTTTTCACGAATTTCCTTTTCCATTAAATTTGAGAAAAAACATCACTTTTGCTCTCGACACTTTCATGAGGTCCTGATTAAAGATTATGATTATGATTTGAAGATAAACACTCGCTTTACTTTGAGTCCAAGTGTTCTTAATCAAGTGCTGGTAGATATATGTCCACAAGTCTTACTCCCACTCTTTGATTTACACGCTAGTACAAACATGAGCTTTAATCCTGTCACAAAACACAAGACAGTTGGGCTCATCAGACGCTAGCATCTGGGGTGGACTCCTTAGGATAGTGAGCAGTCTAGTGCCAGAGCACATAGGTGGGGCTGCTTGGCATGATGATATTAAGGCAGCGCAGTAAAGGCAGAAACTATATGAGGGCCAGGCAGGAGGACAGCAAAGAAGGAAAACAGGCAAGAGACCACTGACAAAGCTGAAGGCCGTTGGGAGGCTGGGCAAAATGCTGGTGGCAGCCTATCATCAGTGGTTGACAAACTAGATACTTGAATATCTTATCGGGCTAGCGGTCAGCCAAGAGATTTGACTCTGGCACAGGTGAACCAATTGCTGAATCTGCACTGGCTCATTCATTCTCCTCTAGCCAAGGAGCCCAGATGCACTGATAAAGGACAAATACAGAACTATATACACTTACCAGCCACTTTATTAGGTACACCTCTTCAACTGTTCGTTAAAGCAAATATCCAATCAGCCAATCACATGGCAGCAACTCAATGCATTTAGGCATGTAGACGTGGTCAAGTTGACCTCTTGAAGTTCAAACTGAGCATCAGAATGGGGGGATATTTTCTTGGAACACTTTGGGCACCTTAGTACCAACAGAGTTTGTTAAGAGATGTTTAAATAAAAGCCAACCTGAGTATTGTTGCTGAGCATGTCCATCCCTTTATGACCACAGTGTATCTGTCTTCTAATGGCTGCTCCCAGCAAGATAATGCATTATGTCACAAAGCTCAAATCATCTCAAACTGGTTTCTTGAACATGACAGTGAGTTCACTGTACTCAAATGACCTCCACAGTCACCAGATCTCAATCCAATAGGAGGACAGTGAGGTTCACATCATGGATGCAGAGCCAACAAACCTGGACCAAAATCTCCAAGAAATGTTTCCAACACTTTGTTAACTCTATGGCACAAAGAAGTAAGGCAATTCTGAAGGCAAAAGCCTAGTAGAGTCAAAGCAGTAGTAGCAAGGCATACCTATTAAAATGGCCAGTGAGTATATATACACAAACAAGCTCACCGGAAAACAACTCATGTGAAAGCAGTCAGGGCGGGTCAGGTAATCCACCAGATGGGAAAAACATAGGTAGCAAAGCCAAAAGAAACACGTTTCATGACATAAAAACAAAAAAGATGAAGTAACTATAACAGACAAGAATACGGAAAACAAAGGGAGACACAGACAAAGCATGACCTTATCAAATGAAAACAGGAAACAATACTAAAACAAAAAACTAAAAGTGACACAAATTCTTGTGTTTCTCTCCCTTATTCTCACTTGTTGTCCTCGTCAGCGCTTTCAACATGCAGGATATTTAAGTTAGAATATGATGTCAAAATTTGTGCATTTGAGACTGTTGTCTTTGATCTCTCTTTTTGGAGGAGAACCAGACTCCACAGACTACATGTGTGGTCCAGAAAATATAGTCATAGCAAGTTCTGATGAAACTAGTGCTGGAGAAATATATTTAAAAAGTAATTGATTTCAACTGGTACCAACAAGATTAACAAAGATGTGTGGTATATTTCATCAGGACTGCTTGTCTGCTGGTATGTCTCTGCAAGCAAATTAACAGATTTCAGCAACTGCATTTAAACTGAATTTGGTCTAAAACTTGTTCGTGTGACTAAACCCTAATTAGAACTCTCAGAGCAGACTCCAAACATCATCAGGGATTACATTTACCTACATCAAGTCTCTCAACACCTGCAGATCCTCCACAAAGAACTAGTACAGATGGATAAGGTACTGTCTTCCCCATATATACACTTTCCTCCTTTCAAGAAAATCTCTTTATCTGGCTTAAACCTCTGTGTTCACCTCCCCACCCACCCTTCCTCTCAGCCAGTTGCATGTCTAAGACCCATTAATACTGAAAGCTGCAGACATGTAGTGAAATTCTTCTTCCCAGCACGGAGTAATTCAACAGCCTAATCATTTATCTTAAAGTAACGCCTTTCTTACTCCACCCAACTCTGGAGGAAGCTCTGTGTCTCATACGGATAAACAGACACAAAGATATGAAGAAGAGGCAGAGTGGGACAATTTATGTTTCAACAGAAGGAAAAAAATGTAATGTGGATGGGGAATGAAGACAACCTGCAGTGTTTACATAGTTATAATCATCCAGGCGTGTTATGGGGCTCATACATGAAGTAGACTGATGACATGAGTATGTACATATTACTAGCTCCTCTCTGTTTGCCCCTGATTAGATGTGTTAACATCATAGCAACCATAATGTGTAACTGTTGCTTGTGATTGTGGATAGCTTCTGTCATCAGGTCAGGTTGGGGTCAGTGATGAATCTGTTGCCACAGTGATGCGCATGTGTAAGCTTACACATTATAATTCAACCTACTTTTCCAACTATTCAAAACGTTGGACTCCAGAGTGAAGAACGTATTCTTTTACAGCCTTTAAAGGCAAATCCATTCCATGTGTGACAGTATCTGTGTGGTACAAATTAAGCAATCACTGCGTAATTAAGTAATTCTTTGGAGTCAGACTTTAAACTCTTAAACGTTTAAATCATCGCCGCCAATCATCTTACCACTTTTCTGTAATGAAAACCGCATGGTGGAGGAGTGAGTGCTGATTAGATTGGATGTAATTAGGTCACAGGAGTTTAAGATAATGAAAGTCAGCGTTGCTTCGTTGTCGTCCCATGTGTTCAGGGTCCTGTGGGACTGAAACAGGCCTGTTAAACTTTATTAGAGTAAACGGGCTTCCAGAGTCTACAGCGCAGGGAGCCTGGGAGAAAGGCCACAAACAAAGACCATAAACACAACAACAGTCTATTGTCTTAGTGAGGAATGAATGGATGACGGAACTGACAAATGAATGAATGGTTTGTTCGCTCTAGAGGATGGAGATCAGTGTTCGGCAGTTTGCATTACTTTGTAATATATTACAGTAATATTATTACTTTAACTTTCCTTTAATTAGTGGGTTAAGGGATTAGAATTTAAAGTAGTCAGTAGACTTTACAGTCACTAATCCTGTGCTGAGTGTCACAGTTGTTTAAAGGAAGAAAATCTTGATGGATCAAATATTAATACATGCAGCTCCAAAAAAAGATATTCATTGGGTGTACTCCTTAAAAGTGAAGTTCTTGGTGTCGGTTTAGCTCACTGGGTGAGCGGGTGACCCATTGATGACCCCCTGGCAAGCTCCTGTCGCTAGGGAGAAATGTGTTCTCCCTGACAGGTTGGCTGGAGGTTGTTTGCTGTTGCTCCTTGTGATTTCTTTGGTTGCTGCAGAATACTGTGGTCACCTGTAGTTTCCACAGAAGATGCCAACTTGTCTGCAAACACTCGCTGACTAACCACAGAGTAGTAGTGAAACTTGAAAGAGTGCAACGAAAATCAGAAAAGGAGAATGTTTGCCTTCAAACCAAAAATTTGTACTGCACTCCTGAAACCTTTTACTTTGAAACGGTAAACGGTCTCTGTTTCCAATTTGCATTGGACTTTTTCAAGGGATTTATACTTCAGTGTTAAATCAACGCTGTAGGTACATCGTAACTGCAAACTCCTCTGAAACCCTACAACACAACCTATGCTGTAACCTGATGTGGACATCCCTGGAAATGTAACGTCAAGTTGCATCAACGCAGTTCGCAACTATTGTGATTGGCCTGTACAGTACTGTTGCACTATGCATTTCCGGCTACATTTTCGCCATAGCATTTAAATGGATCAGTAAGAGAATAATAATCATCCCCTCAATATAATGACTCACAGATGTCAGCACATTCCTGGATGAAGATTGCTGAAAATATCGGAAAAGACGTGAAGGAATGTACAAAGAAGTGAAAAAACTTGACAAATATGTTTGCCTACAAAAAACAAAAAATTGACCACAACAATGAGCGGGGACCCAGGAGGGAAAAAGGTCCCAGCATTTTGTTTGTTTCAGTCGTGGCTGGCACCAGATATAAAAGACCAGGACATGACCACAAAGTAATTAACACATAAAACACCACGAAAGCATGAATACTGGCAATGATGTCGGCCACTTGCACAGGTTACATTGTAGGCTCTACAAAGATTCACTGCAGAAATATAAATCAGCCACTGATGAGTAGTTGGTCAGCGTGGATTTTCTATGTAAACTGCAGGAGACCAAAGCAATCACAAAGAGGTTTTTGGTGCAGCACCGTATACCTTTTTGCGACCAATTTCACCTTCACCTAGCAACTAAATGCAACCTCCAGCAACCACTCACCAACTGGTCGGGGAACACTCATTTTTCCCTAGTGACTGTGGTTGCTAGGCAGTTGCCAACTGGTCTCTAGGCCTAAGTGACTCCACCTGCACCAATTACACATTTACTCTGACAACATCTCCTCCCATCCTTCCAGATAATCATTTCTAACAGCAACTATTGTAGTTCTGTCAGGTGCAAAATAATAATAGTAAATCACATGTGTCACTTAAATACTCTACTTAGCAAATGTTGCACACTGAAAAAGAAAATTGTACAAATAAAGTTAGGTCCTGTGTCATTGTCCAAGTACTGTTATTAAACCCTTTGAATTAAAGCTGAAAGTCTGTACTCATTTTTGTCTGCATTCTCAGCACAAAGTCTGCTGACTAAAGGAGTAAAGTAATGAGTGTATTACTTTACTTTGAGTGATTGAATGAGTAGCCTTTTAGGTAACCTGCTAAGCACTGATGGAGTTAACAGTTAACATGGAGATGCATTGTGATTTCTTAAAATTTTCTCAACCACACACCTCCACTGTTGCTTAGAACATAGATGTTAAATTAAATGTCAGCGGGCTTTTACTTTTCTTGATGGCAACAGTCCATAGAGTGTTCAACATCAATCACTTACTGAACTTTAAACAAGGCCACCAAAAAACACACACAAAAAAGAAAAAAGTGACCATCTTTGTCACATGTTACCATGTTTGTGACAGTGTCTCTTTACCACATTAGTTTTATCAAAGCAGCTGTAAGGGCAGGGCTATGGTTTTAAGCGTAAGTTTAAATTTAAGCTTAAAAAGGAAAAACGTTAGGTTATATCTGGTTTAAATTTTTTACAAAAAGATCGCTTTAGTTCTTAATTGCCTCTTTTCTCAATCCGTATTGCTCCATAGCAACTGAGAATGAGTCCATACCAAAATTAAGCTTCATAGTTTCTGCAACTATCTTTAGCAAAGAACACAATGAGATAAAAATAATATTAAAATCTAGCTTTCCTCTTCGTAGATCCACTAAAGTGAACCAGCGAAAGTGAGCCTCTTTTGTAGTGACTCAGTCAGCAGTGTGTTTACTGTGACTCTTACTTTTGTCTTTCACAGTTTTTGAGAGAGCTGTTATTTTCAATCCCTTGGTCCTGTAAGAGTTATGAGTCAGTGTCTGAAGTAGTTAGTGAAAGACAGGGCCTCTTGACTGCCAGTCCAGTCATCTAAATAAGTGATTTCAAACCTTTGCAGCAGGTTCTTATGGTGGCCTTGAAAGGTCAAACGGACTGCAACTTAAGAAAACACCAGCAAATAGAAAAATGCTGCAAAAGCACACAAAACACAACGGAAGTTGAATAAAACAGAATAGAAGCAGAAAACAAAAACTAAATCTCACAAAACACAATGGAAATGTTTCTGGGGACACAATAGTGTGACAGAACAGCCGCGGAAGAGACATGCTTAAAAGAAGCAGAAGGTTCATCAGTGTTGTGACGGAGAAAAAGATGCAGGTAATGTGTTTTAATCACATGATTCATGTAGATATACATTTGCTATTAGCCATTTACTGTCACTTCTGCAGCTGTTCCGTTTCATGATTTTTGTTTGTTTTTTTAGCTTTTGCAGCGTTTTTTTCTATTTCCATTTTGTTTTGTGTGCTTTTGCAGCGTTTTTCTATTTGCTGGTGTTTTCTTAAGTTGCAGTGCATTTGACCTATCAGGGCCACCGTAGGTTCTCCTTATTTTCACCTCCTTCACCACCATCCATCTGTTGATTTTGTTCCACTTATCCAAAGTCAAGTCATGGTGTAGAAGGCTAAGCAGAGCAGTCCAGCAACATTTCCAACTAATAATCCACCGAACAAGCTCTGGGTCTACCCTGGGGTCTCCTCCTACCTGGGTGTGCCTGGAAAACCTACAAGGGAAGGCGCCCAGGAGGCATCCTGATTAGATGCCTGAATCATTTCAGCTTGCTCCTTTCAACACAGAGAAGCATCGGCTCTTTTCCAAGCTCCCTCTGGATGTGTGAGTTGCTCACTATCTTTAATCCTCAGACTAGCCATCCTACAGAGGAAACTTGTAGCAGTCATTTATCACAAATTTTCCATCACTGCTCAGAGCTCATGAACAAGTCCTTTTTCAATTAAAATGCCGCAGCCTGACAAAACCAAACCCAAATTTGTAAGTTTGGATTACACATGTCCTCAAAAACAGTCAGTTAAACACATCATAGATTTCTACATTATTACTTTAAATTATAAGTGTAAAGGAATAATTACACACACAGAGACGTTAAAACAATTTTATTGATTTGTATTTGTGTTGAGGTGTATTTTCTTGATATGCGGTTTCTTGTGGGCAGGCTCCCAGCTGGAACTGGGAACCTTGGAGAGAGGAAGGTTTGATGTACATTAAAAAAAATATTCTTCACCCTCAGTAAACATGAAGCAATAATAATTTATAAGCAATAAACAGTAAAATGCAACTGAAATATATGAAATCAAAGGTTAATTTTTTAAATAATTAATCCTTAAGGAAAATGTGCTTGGTATAAACTGTATATCAATCAAGTAAATTTAATTTGACCAGATTCCATTAAATGTAACATTTTACATTGTACTTGTGTAACAAAATTACACTGAAAATTTACATGTAAGTAAATTAGTAAAATCAGGAATTTGGGCAGAATTATTTTTTGAGTGTATCCAACAGAAAATGACTTTCAATGTGCAATCTCTGAAGCGATGTATTGAAAGATTTGTGATCAGAATACCCTTTTTGAAACATGTTAGTTTCAGAGGTAAGGCACAACTTTTACTTTGAAGGCAAACTTTCTCCTTTTCCGGTTTGAGTCGCGCTTTTTCAAGTTTCATTACTGCTCTGTGGTTAGTTAGCAAGTGTCTACAGGCAAGTTGGCATCTTCCATGCAAACTACAGGTGACCGCAGCAACTGACCAAAGCAATCACAAGGAGGTTTTTGGTGCAGAACCCTCTTTGCGACCGGTTTGACCCAGCAACCTCCAGCAACCACCCACTAACTGGTTGGGGAATACATATTATTCCTTAGTGACTGGAGGTTGCTGGCAAGGGGGTGTCTCTAGACCTGTGTGACTGAGGCCTTACTGAATGGAACAGCTTGATTAGTTTCTTTCCTTTGTGATTACTTCCCAAGGTGTTTAGGAGAAAAGAGTCCCCAAGAGGCCTAAGCACCATTTAAAAGTTCCATATGGCACCAGATGGTAGCTAAAAGAGGGGATGAAATAAATATTTACACTTTTACTTGAGATGGGCACTCTAATGTGTATAATTCCATCCATCCATCCATCCATCCATTTTCTTAATTACTTGTCCAATTAAGACAGGTTGCCAGTGCATCAAGGGCCAACACAGAGAGACAGACAATGATTCACACCTATGGCCAATTTAGAATCACTAATTAATCTAACAAGAATGTCTTTGAACTGTGGGAGGAAGCTGGAGTACCTGGAGAAAACCCACACATGTAAAGACCCCAGTGGATTTAAACCCAGGACCTTCTTGCTTTGAGGGGACAGTGCTAAATGCACTATTGTTCTGCCCTATGTGTTCAATTGTTTTAAACAAAGTTACTGATTTCTAGAGAGTTTTGCTTATGTTAGTAAGGTCTAAAGCAATCTGTCTGTTTATTTCATTAGTTCTGTTGATCAGACCACCTTAAAGAATCGTATGTCTTGTAGGTCAAACAGTGGCATAAAATAAAAGTCTGACTATTAACACCAAAGGTTGCTGTTGGAAGCTTATGCCACCTGTGTTCAACAGTGTTTTTAGTTTGTTTCATCATGCATTCAAACACACTTGGTTGCTCTGTTTTGGCGCTGTGTAGTTGACTTCTTGGGACGTGATTGATGTTCAGATTTCGAAAACAATATTTTTGTGTTTATGACATCATATTTCAGTCTTCATAAACCCCCTTTTAAAAAACCCACTTCAGAGAGGATAAAATGATGTTTTGCAAACAGCTGCTGTTACTGTACTGGAAGTAAGCTGCAGTCCCAATGAGTCATCAGGAAGAGCTGTATGGGTGTAATAAACCGCCCATGGGGATCTGACTTTTAGTGCCTGTGCTGATGTGGGTTGTAACATAGCTGTGTGATCACTGTCCTGATTAGCTGATGCATCTATCACTGAGTGTTTAGACGAGACGAACAGCTCTGCTGATGGACATGAGGTCACTCCCCTGTGCAGGTGCTGAAGGGCTGGGAACATGTACAACCCAAACACACATCACTATCACTGCACATTACCACTGCAAATTTGTAATCAGAGAAATGTTTATTTGACAGCATGATAAATGATAAACAGTCATCGTACTGCCCATACTGTGATGGGTTTTTCCTCCGAGTTTCTGCTGATGAAGTTTGAAACTCTGTAGGTGTTGTCTCATCAGTCAGTGTGGTTCTCCATGTCTAGCGTGCAAAATCTTTCTCACGATTGTCTCTTCATTTTTAATTTAACTTACTTGTGTGATGTGGAACAAAAGCAATCACTTTGCGGGTTTATGTTGTTCCTGCTACTATAATCTAGTTTTACCAGACAAAGACCAAACAGACTGCAGGTAAAATGTTTCAGATGTTACAGATAACTGTGTTTTAGCCAACTCTCAGTGTCTGTGTGTCTCTGCTTATCACCACTAATCATGGTGAACTCAGCAGGAGCAGCAGCAGGTGGCGATCTGTGTGTCTGCAGCCTTTTAGAGCTGATGAGCCTCCAGAGTTTCAGACTGATGGCTCCACTCACTCTGCCTGTTCTGGGACTAATAATTTCCTGTGATTTGGGAATGTTGTGTCATAGACATTACACTCTGTTAATTAATCTTGCATGTAAAGTATTTGTGTGGCTGTGTCATCACTATTTAATCTGATAGAGGTGGATGTCCTTTGCTTTAGATATATGGGAGCCGTAGTTAATTTCTCTATAACCTGCAAGCAAAGTTTGCTTTTGTCTCTCTCCACCATCTCTCTCTCCCTGTCTGTCTCTCTCTTTCTGTCCATGTTTCTCTCTCTTAATTGTTTCCAGAGTGTTTGTTTGGAAATTTGTTGAGTTCTCCATCACACGCAACCAGGATCCTGGCCAAGGCATTCCCCTCTGTAGTGACACACACACATGCATACACACAGAAAATACAACATTAAATCCTTCAATTCCACACTTGTGATGTCACTATACAGCCTGTGTGTATGTATAAGAGTGTGTGTACATGTCTGTTTGTTAGTTGGTGTTACATGTACCTGCCTGTTGGTATTAAGCATTTATATAATGGGGGGATACTGATAATCCTTTTTGAAAATGTACGTATATAATTAGACAGGTTTTTTTTTCTGAACACACACACATGAAATGCTTTTGTTTCCATCACTTCAGAGTGATGGAAACTGGCGGTGAGTTCACATTAATTTGCTAAAGACTTCCATAAACCAAAGTTTAAACAACTGAAAACTAACCTTACCCTAGATTTGCCAGCATGTAGCTATTATTTTACAGGGCATCTACTGTAATCTACAATAATAATATTGTCAGCTGTTGAGTTGCCATTATACTGTTATTTTAGCTTCCCACTGTATTCTCCATAAACAGTTTATTATTGTAAACTCTATTAAAGTATTGTATATCTATAAAAACACCATTCCTCACTCTGAACATGGTCTCATTCTTAATTTCCTCACTGTTTAGCCTGGATTGTTTTGTCTTTGTTAACTATGGCAAAATATCAGCCTCTGATGCATTACCCTTACTCCCTATACGGCTGTCACAGGAATACTGCCAAATTAATTTTAAGAACCACCCTGGCTGGATGTACCCAGCAAACGTGGATGAAACCCTGGCGTCATCTCCCTGGTAAAAACTGGCCACAGTATGACTACAAAAACTGAACCCTAGTCAGACGGATGTCGAAATTGTTTCCACGTAGAATAAGAGGTCGGGTCAGACCGTCTGTTACAAAGTGAGAAATATTGATCAGATTATTGCAAAGAAGGAATTAAATGCATCTGTCTTTTTTTTTTTTTACCTTTTTGGTTAATATATCGTTGTGAACAGACATCCACACAACGTCTTCTTCACATACACAGACTAGTATTACCAGAGCCTGTTTTTTTTTAAAGTTTTTAAATATAAACAACACTTTTAAGCTTTTTATGGTTTTGCATATCTAAATTCTGTTTCACTTGTTGAATGGTGAACTTAATGCATCAGACTCTTAAAATGATCCCCTCTCTTGATGTAAGCGTCATAAACTCAATGCTAGGAAGTCAGTTAGCTCAGTATGATAGGTGGTAAACCCTGAAGTGTGAGAGTGCAAGTTTGAGTCACTGTTGCGGTGAGCTTGTTTTGTTTTTTCTCCTTCTTTCTATGAAGAAACTTTTTAAAGTTCTTTAAAGAGATAGCAGAAAACAATTTTTGAAAACCAGAAAGTCTAACAAGGAGATCCAGGCGACGTTTAAGAATTACCTCATACCGACATAGTAGTAACATCAGTGTCTGTCATGGTGGCACATAGTAAGCTAACCCTGGACACATAACTACAGGAAACCACATCGCATATCCACAACAATCAAAACACAACAAAACAGAAATAGCCATTAAAACACTGCTAGACTCAGGGAAAATGAAATGGGTGTCCATACAGTTAACTAAAACTAACTAAACTAAAAGAAGATGTGAAAAACTAACTAACTAAAATAAAAACAAAAAGTAGACTTTTGAAAAAATTTAAACTATTTTGTGAATTTGGAAAACTAAACTAAACTAAAATAAAATAAAAATATAGTGGAAACACTTAGTTTTACAGCCACACATACACAGGTATTTTTAAAAATGGGTATTTTTCTGAGTTTGTGTTGAAACATATCTCCACATGAAAATGCAGAAAAATAATCTCAAGCGCTGTCCAAGAGCATGCCAAAGCAACAGGTGGCGATGTAACCCTAACTGCAATGAAATGCTGGTCAATCAAAAACCCACAAACAATAACATGGTGCACAGGCTAACAGAAAAAGGAATTAAAGGTGCACACCTTTGATGTTGCGAGGCAAAATCTCAGTTTTCCTTGTTCACATGTAAAGACAAAAACTCAATTTTTTAAAAATCTTCACACGGGCAGTTTTTCAAAAACTCAGTTTTCAGTGATCCAAAGCTACGTATGGATGAAAGGCCAAAAAATAAAGAAAACACTACCTTTACCAAAATACCTGTGTACATGTTGTAACGATCGTTATTACAGCATAGCACCAATAGGGGGTGTCTTCCCACTATTGTAGTAGGAAGGGAAGACCCCTAAAGAGTGGGCACGGTTCATAGCCATTACAGACAGACAGTCGTATTTTTTTCACACCTTCATGAGGGAAACCTTACCCTTGTAACGGGCTGTCGACTGTATCTACCCGACACCAGGACATGTATGACCGCCGTTACAATGTGGACATAGCCTGAGACTTTGGATGTCTGTAAAATTGTGAGCTAACTGCTTTCAAAAAGTTCTTTGTTTTTATTATAATACCAGTACTGATTTTCCTAAATCTTGCCTCCTGCATATGCCCTCTAAAACTAACGACTAAAACTAACACTGAAACTAATAGAAACAAAAAATTTTCAAACAATTAAAATGCACTCTGGAAACTAACTGAATTAAAACAATAAAAACTAAATAAAAACTAATTAGAAAATGGAAAACTATAATAATTCTGGGCATCGCTTTGTCACTGATGGTTGGTCGCTAGTGGACATCCCAGGCTCCAGTTGCCTAGGTAACTCTCTAATGTTTTTACCACCCCTTCATACATCAATAAACAGTATTCACTCCTCTCATTGGCAGTCGCTTCAATCGCTCACCTCAAAGATGAGAAAAATGTAACTCGGTACCCGCCCACTTTGCATCGCCTGTGTTTATTTCACCTGTCCTAGGTTGATGTCATTGCTTTCAATGGTTTGTGGTCACCACGTTCCTGTGAATTGCTTCCTATGTGAATGCCCCTTAACTTGAGTATTTACATTATATTTTGCAGTTAAAAAAATCACTATTATCCAAACGACTGACTCTTCAGTTAAAGCTAAAATATTTTACGTGTACTTTGGATTTCTTTATTATTTTTGATAAGAAGTTGCTGTTACTTTCTTATGACGGCTGTTTTGCAGGCAGGATATGGACCCAAATGCAGGACTCAGGAGACGAAACGTAAACTCAAAAGACAGCTTTAATGCTGAAATCTTTCAAAAAATACACAAAAATACAAAACCACGGCAGAGCTGGAGCTAGGAATCCAAAAACTACAAACTTTCCAGGGAAACACAGGACAGGGAGACACACAACCATAAGGGAGGATGCAAAAATGGACAAGGGGAGACTCTGACAATAAATACACACCAGATTATGAGGGGGGAGGAAATAGGTGAGAGAACGAGTGACAGAAGACTGTCAAAATGAATCAGGAAATAACTAACACATAAACAGAGGCTCAAACATCTGAACTTGACACAGAGAAACAAAAGACAGACACAGAGACAGGACTGGAGGAACAGAAAGGGATCACAAAAGGGAACTAACAAACCTGTTGTCAACAAAAGCTAAGCAAGGGACTAAAGGCACAGAATAACAAAAAGCTCATAAGCATAAGGGAATGCAAAATAACACCATTAACAGAAAGCTATGGAGCTCGAACATAAATCCCATCTCAAAACCAAAAAGAAATCATGAACTCACAAAAAACACAAAACCCTGGGTTTAAAACCCCGGGACATGACCGTTACAGTTTTTTCCCCCTCAGAGGCATCAGCATCCAGTACATTTACTTTACAGTCACTTCAAAATTTAAGGATTTACTTAGCGAGGACCAGGTAGTTTGGTCCCCACAATTTGACTGTACAAAGAAACTGATGTCCCCAACAAAATTAGTAACACAAGTACACACACACACACAGACACTGATGTTTGTGTTGGTGTCGTCATGGTAATGCCACTTGCTCTTTGTGTCTCAGCAGCAGCAGTGGAAAAAGGTGAGAGCACCACCCTTCCCTTTCGTCTTCTGACACTGCCCTGTGTTGCCCTTATTTTTCTCTTTGCCTTCTCCACTTTTTATCTCCTCCCTTTTCTCTACTCCATCTTCTTACCTTTTTACTCCTTTTCTCTAACTCTCAGGAGCTTCTCAAGAGACATCTTCAAAGCCTCCAAAACCACACAGAGACAAATATTAGGGTTTCTTTCATTTGCATTCCTTACCAACTGTGCACTTCCCTTATCGTGTTTCACTGAGGCAATAGGTCAATAGGTCACAGCATACACTCTCAGCGGGAACTCAATTTCCCATCATCCACTTCACGCTGAGCTGAACCTGTCCTCATGCTGCGGTGGGATAAAACCTCAGGAGTGAGAGATGAGATCTGACACATGAGAAAAGAGACATAAAGATATACTGGGTGAGACATATGGATGTGGTGAGCGATATGAAGTGGGACGAAGAGAAAGGAGGTGGACAGAGGGGAACAAAGAGGGGAGGTGGTGGTGGTGCTGGTTGGAAAGCAGGGAAGGAGGGCTGCAAGGGAAGGGTGGGATGTGAGGTGCTTTCCCAGTTCTAGTCTTGAATTCATTGTTTGACAAACATGTGGTCTGAATTTTGTTTTGAGGCAAAAGAAAGACAAGATTACACAGTAGTGCTCAACACACAGGTCACACACACATGCATGCATGCACACTCTCCATATACATAAGGCAGTTTGTGAAGCAGGAACAGACAAAATGCAGCAGAAAATCAAAACCTGTGATGTGAATGAAAAGGTTTTTTTTTTACTGATTCTGTATGTCTGTTTTGTTCTTATATGTGCACGAGTACACAATAAATATGTGTTTAATTTTAGCTTAAAAACTATGAAAACACAGAACTTGTTTCAGTAAATCTGTGTAAATGTTTTTTTAAACATAAGTCTGTGTTTCCAACTAATCTACCCATCAGCTGATTCCTGTAATGTAGTTGTCAGGTAAAGCCTTCTGATAGGTGGAGACATGGTTGTTTAGGAGAGCTAATTGGGTAATGGTTCTTTTCCCAGATCTTTCATCACCTTGTTCCTCATCTGGTTTCAATCATTAAAAAAAAAAGAGAGCGAGAGAAAAGAGAAAAAAACAAAAATGTTGCCTCAACTTTTTGCTTCTTTTTGCTCTATCTTTTTATTTTCCTTTGTTTTGCTACTTTTTTTCATTATCTGTCATCTTCTCCTTTTCTTGTATGAAAAAAAGGGGAAAACCCAATGGCTGCAGCTTCACAAACTGTCAGTCGACCAGTCCACCAAGAACACAAAACACACACAACCTTGAAAATTAAATGCCCTGCCAATGTTTGAATGCACTGAGTTCAGTCATATTTATATTTGGCCAGATGTGCTTTAATTGAGGTTTTGCAGACATGTGACCACTAACCACATGATGTTGACGGGTCCACCATTTTGGACATGCGACAGTCATAGTGACAGTTTAGGATCAAGTAACACCCCAGTCACACAGGCCTAGAGACCAGTCTGCAACCACCTGGCAACCACCAGTCGTGAGGGAAAAAATGTGTATTTCCCAAGTGGTTGGCAAAAACCTTCTTGTGATTGTCTACAAACACTGTCCAGCTACTCTCCGAGCTGCAGTGAAACTGTGAAAAGTGTGACACAAACCTGATTGGAGAAGGTTCGCCTTCAAAGTAAAAGTTGTGCCCTTTGAAACATGTCGGCTGCAATGCTGAGGTACAACTTTTTTTTTTCCAGTTTGCATCAGAGTTTTTCAAGTTTTATTACCTCTGGGCTAGTAGTTAGTGAGTATTTTCAGACAAGTTGGCATCCTCCATGCAAAAACTACAGGCAACTGTGGCAATCTGCTAGCAACCAAAGCAATCTCTTGAACGTTTTTGGTGTAGCACCTTCTTTGCAACAGCCAGTAACCTAGGAACCACTGCAAACCAGTTGGGGAATGCACATTTTCCCCTAGCAACCAGTGGTTGTATCACATGCATTATGGCAGACAACTCTTAAGCAATGTACTCATGATGTCACATGACAAACCTCAATAGACAAAACTAGATTTCTCTTGTTTAATGTTAACTGACATTAGCTTATTTGTTAATGCAGACAAATGGCTAGGTACCCAACATCACAGCTAGCTATCTAAACTTAGCAGTAACGTCACGTTGCAGTGGAAGAAAATCGTTTAGTTGATATCAGTGACTCCATTTCTAAGCGAATATTAGTAAATGTTGCCCACATTTAGAAAAAGAGTCACATCCTTTGAAATTTTCATAGCAATTTGATCCAAGTCCTTCTCAATCACTTGACAGCCTGTTAAAAGGCAAAAGAAAGAGTCGTTGAAAGCTTCATTTTTTAGTTGTGTTACAATCATTTAACACATTAGTGCTTTTAAGTGTCACGTGTTATCTGAAACACCATCAAGGTAGATACTTTTGCTGCTGAGTGAAAGAAAAACAAACATTTTTCAGTCTGTAGAGAGAGTTTGGGTGATTTATGTACTGTAACGTACGGTGAAAGTGACATGGATATCCTAATGCAACAGAAATGCATTTCTCCATCAGCTTCCCTCATCACAAATCAACAGTTCTCCTTTTACATGCATGTCTTTTATATGGAGGTCAATTTTTGTCTCAGCAAAATCAAATATATTTTATAAATAGTTTTTCTTCACAAAAATGCCAAGCATCATAATGGTTACCATAGTAACAATGCTATTGCTTTGTAATCCAAGATTTTGTTCTGTGACACTTTTTTAAAAGAAACCCTGACTAATGTAATGTAATGTAAACAAGGAGGAAAATGCACAAGAAATTATCCAAAATGTACATCAAACTGTACAGCTGTACCGATGTACATCATGTACATCATCGGTGTCTGTGCAGCCACTGCTCTTCTGTGCCAACTGAGTGTTTGTTGTAAAGTGCTACCCTTTCTGTCATCAGCTGTTTGAGGTGCGCATATGGCTCAAACTATCGCTTTATGATAAAATGCACAAAACATATTAAAGAGATTAGCATCATCCATAATAATATAATCTCTGAGCAAATATTTGGACATTGAATAACCATCAGTTGGCCAAGTCATAGCATCTAGTTCTGGTTGAAAAATAGTTCCAAAATAAAAGTTTTACCGATGTCAGAGATGTGACCTCAACATTGGATCGAAGAACTTCTTGAACGTCACCTGGACGTCCTTGTTAGACCTTCGAGCAAGAGAAAGTTTGTGTTCGAGAATTGTTTTCTACTATCTCTTTATGGATTAGAATAAAACAAAATAAAATAAATCTCTGTGTTTATGATGGGGACAACCTATTACTTCACTTTATGACATCAGGGACAAAGACGCAATGGTTGTAACTGTCCAGCACATTAAGTTAAGCATGCAACAAATGAGACGGGATTTAAATGTACATAAATGCTAAAATGCATTAAAAGTGTTGTTTATGTAAAAAAAAGAGGACACAGTAATACTAGCCTGTATACATGGAAGACATTGTTTGTTCACAACCATGTACTAACTAGATTAGTTGTTTTTTTTTTCTTTTTTACAGGCATATGCATTTAATTCCTTCATTGTAATAATCCAGTCTATATTTCTCACTCTGTAAGAGATGGTCTGACTAGACCACTAATCTATGTGGAAACAACTACAACGTCGGTCTGTCACGGTTCTGTTTTTGCAACCAGTTTTGACCAGAGAGATAACATTTCAACCATATTTACGGGCCTTCCTCTACCTTTTGCTTTCCTTGCCTCTATATGTGTCTGAGCAGACTGCTGAGCTGACTGAATTTTCAGCTTCCTCCACGAACAAGTAGCGACTGTTGGCTCACTGTCAGAGGCAGCACCTGGTACAGGGGATGGAGACTGTCTATCATTTCACTTGTTTTCCATAACTGGAAAAATCTCTTGAGGAGTCAGAGACGTAATGTCAGCAGCCCAGACTGCACTGCACATGCAAACTAATAGTGAACTTCATAGGTCATAATATGTATTAAACAATGAGATTATTTCATGTGATTTTAACATCATTTTTTAGTAGTAGAGGGCATTTATAGCATATTAAATCCCACAGGTTGAAATAATTGGGGTTGCTTTTATGTAAAAATGACAAAATATGACCACTAAATGTTCGAATGAAAGTTAAAGTCTTTAGCTGCAATAAGCTGCAGACAAATTTCTGAGTGAAATGGAATGTCTGGGCAGGGTTGGAGGATTTGACTGGGAACATTAGAAACATGAGGACAGGGCACAGTAAAGCTCCACACACACCTACTTCACCTTCAATTTTAGGTCTTGATGAAGATCTATCTGTCTGTCTGTCTGTCTGTCTGTCTCTCTGTCTCAGACATTACTAATCTCAGTCTTGCAAAGTGTGTTCATTGTGCAAGCGACGCAGAGAAAATGCCATTTAAGTTATCGGTGAAACCTCAGTGGATTTCTACATTATATTCTCCCAAGACTCTCATTCAAGTCTCGACTCCAGAGCTACCAAAAGAATGAAGGTAAAGCTCAAAGAACCTCCTGTAATTCAGTGGGTGATATTTGGAAATCACATCAAGCTTAAGCCTAAGAATGACTCACTATAAGAGCACAACTCTAAATCCCTTGAGGAGCAATAAGCAAAGGAGAGGAGATGAACTTGGAAAGATTTTTTCTAAGTGTTATAAGATTTTGGATGAAAGATGGGGATTTCTCAAGGGTCCTTTTAGGACACCATCTTTTTTAACCTATTATCAAAGTTATTTGTATCATATCAGGACACAGTCTCACCATGGAAAGCAATTTCCTCCAGAGAGCAAGAACATTAGGAGG
Organism: Heterochromis multidens; assembly: GCA_015108495.1. Lineage (NCBI taxonomy): Eukaryota > Metazoa > Chordata > Actinopteri > Cichliformes > Cichlidae > Heterochromis > Heterochromis multidens. Next base: position 24,461 of record VUQS01069374.1, read on the forward strand.
GGAAATTTTGTTATAAATTAATCTGCATACTTTAAATTGCTTGTAATCCATCATGTTTAACAGTACTTTGTTGAAAAGTTAAAGAAGACTGAAGTATCAAGAGCAGAACAAGCTTTGGCTGTATGCACCTGTGTGTGAGTTTTTGTATACATCCATGCTTAAATCCCATTAAGCGCAAGTGTGTGGCGGAGCCTTCGAGCTGTGAATATTCATAGGCCGCTATAAGTGGTTATGAATGTGTTGAAAGTGATTTTGAATAGCCACATTATGAATCATGCCCAGCAAAGGAGCTCATTCAGAAGCATCTGTTGCCCGATGCTGTTGCTGCCAAATGTGTGTGCGTGTGTGTGTATGGGAGAGTTTGTGTTCTTCTATATATTGTGTTCATTGTGCTAAAGCATGAGGAGTGCTCTGTGGAAGCTGATGTGTGCCAAAAGGGGCCCGAAGCCCCGTAGGAGACCCTTATCTACGCTCTGTGTGTATATGTGTGTGTGTGTGAGCGCGTGTGTGCATGCATACAAGACTTTCTGTGTTGGTTCGGCTGAGGTTCGAAGCAAATGTCACTATTTGATTTAGTAAAACTGTTGGTTCCCTATTCCCATGAAGTGTGTGTGTGTTTTAGTGCTTCAAAAGAAGAGGATATGAAAGGTGAATGTCAGTCTTTGATGTAAAGCTTCCCACTGTTAAACTTCAGCTTCAATCAGCATCTTCACTGCGGCACACACGTACACATTCAGCAGCACAACAGCCAATGTTTCACATTAAAGACTTCACAATTGGAATTTTAAAAGAGTTAAAAGAGAAGCAGCAAAGGAAAAAGAGAGAAAAAAAAAAGCACCATAATCATCTTCTTCACCTGTTTCGAGCTGTCCGCATGAGCGTGTGCGCTCGTACGGTCTGTTTGTTTATGTCTTGGTTTAGTTGCAGGGGTGTTTGTGTTACTTGAATGTGGGGGCGCATGTGATCATTTACATGATCACACAGTGAATTTGGCAACAGACCACCAGCCTGCCATCTGCTGCTAACGGAGCATGCAGAGTGAGTGCGTGCACCATATGCATGCATGCACACACACACACACCTGCCAATCCATTCTGTTTTCTGTGTGCAGTGCTCCGATACACCACACTGACTTGTTGGATTAATTGTGTGATTTATTCAGTTGGTTTCTGATTTGGGGTGAGGCAGCCTTCTCTAAAGGGTGGAAACCATCATTAAATCTGACATCACCCCCACACACACACACACACACACACACGCGCCTACATATACGCACGCACATTAACACATGAACAATGCAGTTGCTGCATAGCACAACACTGAAAATGAGCGTTCTTGTGCATTTCCTGCATCTCAAAATTTATTATTTATTAAGACTATGCATGTGTGTGCGCGCATTGTGTATTTGTGTGTGTGTCTCCTCTTTAGAAAGGTGTCATAATAACTCCCTGCTGCTCAGACCTCAATTAACCCCCTGCAACTGCGCAGCAGAGACAGAGAAGGAGGAGGGCAGAGCGATGGATGGATGGATGAAAGAAGTGATGGGATGATGACAGCGGCAGACGACTGACAGAGAGATTGAGAAAAGTGGATTTTATGATTGGTAAATTTCTGTCTCTCAAAGGAGTCATATTCTTCCTGTCTGCTCTTTCATCTATCCATCTACCCCCGCGAACCCTGTCAGTCTGAGAGGCGCCTGGGGGCAGATGGAGAAAGTGAATTCAGCAGAGGGACTTGGACAATGGTGGGTTGAGCCAGCTTTTTAAACCCCAAACGTCGAGTGGACAGCATGTGAAAGACGCTAGCCTCAAGGCTTGCAGAAATACTAACCATTCACACACACACACACACACACACACACACACACACACACACACACACACACACATATATATATACTGAGAGAGAATAAGAGAAAGCAAAAGAGCTCTTTCTTCTTTATATTGATAATAAAAGCTATCAAAGCAAGGCCATTTCACAAAAAGTAGCTTGGGACAATCTGAGAAAATCTGGCCTATAGCCTTTGGCTTGAGAGTGAATGTGACCCTGAAGATGGCAGTAACGTAGATGGAGTGGGAAGAAAGTGACTGCAAGCGATTGTAAGCAAAAATCAACTCATATGCTGTCTGATAAAGCCAATAGAGTATCCATTTGTGGCACTCTCATCCTATTTCAACTTTGCTCTGAGTCTTTGTTCGATTTGTCGTCTCATAAAGCTGATAGAGGGAAAGTAATGAACTTTTATCCCATTAGCTTCTCTGGCGTCATCATTCTCCTGCCCTCAGCAGTCATGCCAATAAAACATATTTGAGCTGAGGACAGCAAACACAAGAGGAGACAAACAGGGGCACACATACAGACACATGTAACTACAGCCACGCATGTCCAGCTGGACATATCGGCACATGAATCTACTCAAAGTCAGTGTATGAGCGTGTTGCTTACTAACACATGTGGGCATCTCTGAATTAAATATACACACAAAAATGCACAGAGATGCATTCACAGGGACACACACACACACACACTGACACCAAGGGGAGACGAGGGTCAGACAGGACTGATTGTCTCTTCCAGTTGCTCCAGAGAGCATATTGATTTTTCCCACACTCCTCTTTCTACACACCTCCCTCTCATTCTCTTGCCCCTGCTCCCTTTTACTCCAAAGGAACCTTCATATTTTTCTTTCCCTCCCTTTTCTGCCCTGCTCCCTTCCTTTTCTTAAACCTCTCTGTTTCTTCCAAAACGCCAATCTGTCACATCGCTCCCTCTAAAACTTTCCTCTGTTTGCTAATTTGGTGCATTTTCAGCCTCTTGCTTACTTATGGGACTCAGTCACGCCTCAGGAAGTGACCTTGATTTCACAACATTATAATACTAAAGTGCAACCACAGGAGGCTATACATAGTACTGCAAGGACCATTTCAAAGGTCTTCATGATTTACAGATACTCCTTATGTTAACTCTCACAGGATACAGATCTCCACGCATCATTCCTCACATCTGACAGAAAACAGGCTTCGTCTATAAAGCTTGATCTGCAACAAGATTCCCGTCCTTGTCAGGAAATCATATACTGTGTCGGTATTTAGGAGTCTTTTCCTCAACACAGCTTACAACCTGCTATAACTCATTCACTCACCTCTCCTGCTGTAGTGCTGTGTGGTACTCTCGTATCAAGCTGGGCCCATTTCATGGGGTTTGTGATACACAGAGCTCTTTGTGTTTCTGGATTTTCTTAGGTCTTTCTATTCTTTGGCAGCTAAAAAAAGGGGGGAAAAAAGCTTTAGCATGGACAAATCTTCGGACAAATTCCTAGATTATGCACAGCGTGATAAAACAATGACATATCTCAAGCATGGGACACTGTTACTACAGTGCCTGTGAGTGTGAATGTGTGCGTGTGTGAATATGAGTGTGTGTCAGAGACCAGTGTTTTATGGCACTAGTTATTAACTCCATGTGGCTTTTCTCTACTTCAGCATCCTGGAAAAACAACGAGGGAAAGGAGAGAAAAGAAATGAAGAGAATTAATCTTCACTGTTCTTAATTCTTTTTTAGCTCAGAGAGAGGAGCGGCCTTTACTGTTCTTTATAATAATCTGTTCTGTCTGCTTCCACTTTCTCACTGTCATCTAGGCTACATCTTCCCCAATTTGGCGAGACAGGGGATATACTGTGCGGGATATATTGTATTTCCTTTTTAATCTCAAAATGGGTTCAGCAATGGATCCAGACAGATGTTTAATCTGTTGTCACAACAATGCCCCTCAACAAGCCAGCTCCGCATAACGCACAATTAGTTTCACACACATGTTTATCTTGTACTTACGGGCTATTTTAGGATAATGGCAGTTGAGCTGTTTTGGTTCACGTTCACGGAAAAGCCACAGTCACAGTATCTGTGCTTAAACACACAAACACTGAGGGATAATTGTGTAAAAGGATTAGATGACTGAGACTCTATTGTTGCACCACAAGCAGAAATATGCAAGGCTATCATGTCTGGTTCAATCTTTTCTGCTATCATTGCTTAACACAGACATTCAGACAAACTAACCTGCTTCAGCATATATACACAGGTAACAGTTGACAGGTTAACCTTATGGGTTCACCGGCAATGAGGTTAAACTGTCTGTTGCATTGTGGCTGAACTAACAGAGGCCCCAGAAACATTTTTCCAAGGAAACTGATTGGATTAAACCAGTTATTACACCAATGTTCATGAATAACTTTTTCTTTTCTTTTCTTTTCTTTTCTGATGCAAAAGCCTCTAAATGCCACCTCCATCAAAAATTAGAAAATGATATCAAGTAAAAGCTCTCAGTGTGTAATAATATAATGATCAAATGCTTCCACCAATCAGAAGACACAAATCAGATCATGTGACATTCAAACATGTTAAGTCACATTTATGAGTTTGTTGAGAGTTATCACAATGTTGTTTCCCAACTTCGTGTACTTACCTGACATGACAACAGTGCTCATTTTGTAGTTCTTTATTTTGTCTTTATTTTTTGTACCTTATATTATTGCTGATCAGTTTGTTCAGTGTTTCATTTTGAATTCTGCTGTCATCATTTGTAATATTTCCAGCATCTTTTGGGATTTTTCTATGGCTTGTCCAAAGAGATGGATTTAAAGGTTTCTGCAAAGATAGTGCACTTGGACATGGTAGATTTTGCTATATAAAAAAAAAAAAAATCAATTAATTTAAGATACATTTTTGAAAAAAGCACATTTCATTCAGTGACTAATATCCTTTTCATTGTAATTAAAGAGAACTTACTGAACCTGAACAAAGGAGCCTATTAACAAATGCTCATTTAAAACAACATCTCAGACAGACTTAGAGGGTTTTGCATCTGAACTCTTTATTTGTTTTCCATAACATAAACATCCTCCAGTTATAGAAAGTGAAGACAAAAGTGGTTTTGCGGTGTGGCTGTAGTTAAGCTGGTAAAGCAGGTTAGATTTCCATTGTTGGAGATTTTGAGATTTTGACTCTGAGCTTTACAGAAATTGAAGCGTCTCTGAACACAGCACTGAAGGTCTTTCCTTATGCACAGAGGAGAGTCAAATGGTCAGACAGAGTCCTTCCCTGTACAGGTGAAGGCATTCAACTATTTTTGATGAACAGTCCAGCAATTTCACTCACTTGTTGCTCGTGTGTGTGGCAATAAGGAAGAGCAGAACAACTGAGTGTGTCTTAACACACTCATCTTTTATAACTGCTATGAATATAGGGGCCTTCCAACAGGTTTGTACAACAGCTCATACAAACTTTTTGAACATGTATGCTCTACTTGACACAAAAGTGTCTCCCAAATTATTAAAATGTCATCAATGTGCACCAGAGTTTGTAGGGTGACTACAGTACAAAGAGTAATCAAGTAGTCAAGTAGGACTTTGCAGTGATGTGAGCAACTACTGTGGCATGAGTGACAGACATATCAGGAATGACTTAATCATTAACAAATCATTGATGAGTAGTGTAAGTATTTCTCAAAATATTCTCAATCGGTGACTGTACATGTACATTTTTTACATTATATTTGATACATTTGTTAATTTATTATTAATTATAGTGCATTAATGTGGTGTCAGAATCATCAGAAAAATTAGTTTCTCACTGGAGAAAATAGATACTGAAGATTAAAGTAATGGTTTGGTTAATAAGAAACTTGTGATTGGTGTACATATAATTTTTTTGCTAAAATTCACTATATTATATAAAGTAGTAACTTAGATACTGATCATGAAATCTAGATTACTTCAAACAATATTTATTAGCAGTGACCCTAATAAAAAAGCCATGTAAAGCAGTATTTATTATATACTTGAAATGGCTCTCAGCATGTTGTTAAAATGTTCTGAGCAATAAAATAGAGCACATTAGTTGATTTATGTTGATTCACATTCTGATTTGTAAGCAAATAAGCAGACTGAAGTTGGTATACTGACTTTCCATCTCAGAAAAAGGAAGCATCTGAGAAGTACATGAATGCACAGTTATTACTCATACTGAGTAGTTTTCACCCTGTTCCTCACTCATTTCTCTCGTGGTGCATCCAGTACATGCATTTATACACTGTATTAGGTACAACTGTTCAACTGCTTGTTAACACTAATGTCCAGTCAACACATGGCAGCAACTCAGTGAATTTAGGCATGTAGACATAGTCAAGACAACCTGCTGAAGTTCAAACTGAGCATCAGAACGAGGAAGAAAGGTGATTTAAGTGATTTTGAACATGGCATGGTTGTTGGTGCCAGACAGGCTGGTCTGAGGATTTCAGGAACTGCTGATCTGCTGGGATTTTCCTGCACAACCAGCTCTAGAGTTTACTGGGAATGGTCATGAAAACAGAAAATATCCAGTGAGCAGCAGTTCTCTGGGTGAAAATATCTCGTTGATGTCAGAGGTCAGAGGGAAATGGCCACACTGCTTTGAGCAGTTTTGAGGGCAACAATAACTCAAATAACCACTTGTTGCAACCAAGGTATGCAGAAGAGCATCTCTGAATGCACAACACATTGAACCTTGAAGCAGATGGGCTACAGCAGCAGAAGACCACACTGGGTGCCACTCCTGTCAGCTAAAAACAGGAAAAATGAGGCTACGGTTCACACCAAAATTGGACAATAGAAGATTGGAAAAACATTGCCTGATCTGATGAGTCTCAGTTTCTGCTGCAACATTCAGATGGCTTCCATAGTGCTTTTCCATTCTAATTGAGCACTCAAAGTTCAATCACCCAATAACACACGTTTGTATGCACACTCACACTCTGATGAATGTATTGAGGTCGGTTCAGTATCTTACCCAAGGACACTTCAACATGTAGACTGGAGGAGCTGAGGATCGAACCACCAACCTTCTCCTAAGAAAAATTAACTGCTTGATGCCATCATTTCAACATGGTCTAACCCGGTACTAGCAAGGTGTAATGCATGTGTATATGTTCTTTTATTTAATACTTTGGCACTTTTTTTAACCACTTTCAATGATCTTTCAAGTGAAATATAATGAACAATTTTTTCCCACTCGCACAAACAATGGCACACACCTAACATGTGAAACCAGACACACCTTCCTCGAGAGGCAGAAGAATGGAGCATTTCCAACATACCAGTCGATTCATGAGATCCTATTCACCTCCTCATCATCTCTCTGGGCCTTGGCGGCTGGGTGTGTGTGAGACAGACAACAGCCTCTCAGACCCATCACAACAAAGGTAACCAACCACTTACACACCTCAGGGCCTCAGTGCAGTTTCAATACACTTCATGAACAGATCGCATCAGCACAAAACTGACAGTTGGGAGTGAAAGGAATCCAGGAGGAGGAGTTTCTGCTTTTCTAAAGTTTGTGTGTTTTGGTGTGGCACTGTGTGTTCATCCCTCTGTTTGAGTCTGTGTCTGTGTGTGTCTCGGTGCAGCTGTGTAACCAGCCACTGTGTTGACAGTGCCAGTCCAAACACAAACATCATTGGTTTTTAATGATGTGATTATCAAGCAAAACACACAAACATGGACTGAAGAGAAACCCACAGCAGATTTGATTAATGTGGTTAATTAATACATAGATGTAATAAACTGTTTAAAATTCTGTCTGTCTCTCTGTGTGTCTGTCTGCTGCATTGCATAAACTTGTGCCTGTGCATAAATTAATATTAGCAAGATGGGTACGAGTGTGTGTGCGTGTGTGTGTGTGTACTGTAAGACACACTTTAGCAGCATGTGTCTCAGTAGCAGCTGTCCAGAGGCCAGGTGGTTGAACTGACCTCCCACACCTTCAGCTTTACTGCATGGCCATAAACCAAAGATAACACAAACAGCTCCTAAATCAACAGGCTAGACTGAGCAGCACCAACATCACAGCCGACAGACAGATTCACATCTCATTAGCAGCTCTGCAAAACTCCAAACCAGCCAGATTGCTTGGGGTGGAAATTTCAGAATTTCAGAAGTCTTAAGGTTTGACTCCATAATAATGGCATGCTTCCCGTTCTTTTGTTTAGAAATATACTAATTTGTTTTATGCAGCAAGTATCTGTTTTTTTTTTTTTTTTTTATTTTGAATTTTACTTG